>JABUQX010016672.1:15000-22500 GCA_015478945.1 Trachelipus rathkii | reverse complement strand
TCTAGTTTCCGGTTGCTATGTGAGCCACTTGCCTCCAGTTCTTGGATTAAGAAGAAAGGTGAATGATTATTATAATGATTATTAATTATTAATTTATTATTATTATTTATTGATTTATTATTATTATTATGATTAATTCATTTATTATTAATTAGTATCGAGTAGTATTAGTTGATAAGTAGTCAGAGTTAGTTACAACAAAAGCAGTCTGTGTAAAATTATTTGCCTTTTATTAACAACAATACCTTTTATTTAATACCATATAAAATATAAAATATACCGGCAAACGCGATGATTGTAAAAATTCAGTCTTCGCTCCGATCACTAATTCAACTATATATATATAGATAGTAGTAGTATTATATTATATTATATATATATAATAAATTATATATATATATATATATTATAATATATATAGTATAATATTTAATATATATATATATATATATATAGTACTATATAATAATAATATATATATATTATAATTGTAATACAATTATAATAATCTCTATTATGTGATTTAGTTTAGATGTGATATATAGATAGATGTATATTTTATTTATATATATATATATATATATATATATATATATATATATATACTATATATTGTATATATATTATATATTATATATATATATATATATTATATATAATATAATATGATATATATATATATATATATATAAATATATATATTATATATAATATTATATAATATATATTTATATATATAATATATATATATATATTTAATTGGGTAACGGTTTTTTTTTGTTTTCCCTCAAACTAAAATAAATGTATATATAAATACGAAGTTCGTGTTTAGTTATTGTCAGATACCTTTAATAATTTCAAATATGAATACAAATACAATTGGACGAAATCTCTTCTTTCGCCATGCTTAATAAAAGTTTTAAATAGATTATTTTATTTTCATCATTATTAAAGATCTTGTTTTTTAATTTTTCATATTGCAGCAGAGCCCTGAAAAATCTGAGTCAGATGAACATATCTATATGAAAATGAAATGTGTTTCGGAGAATTTGTTATCAAGATTAGAAACACCTGCTTGTTCTTCTGATAGCAATGTTTGTTCGAGTATGACACTCACCACCAGTAGCACGTCTTCAAGTAATCAAATGGTTTCAGTACATCCTTCCACTTTTAAAACACCAATATCGAATCGGTATTCAAACAGTGTTACAGATTCTGTGTTATTACCACGCGTACGAGTGGATTCTTGCAACGAGTTGAGAAAGAGAGTTTTAAAGTCCGAAGCATTTCGTGTGTATGGTGCACCATTCACGGTACAACCGGAACAATCTCTGGATTTGCAAAAAAAGACGCAACAGGTGCCAAATTCTTCACTTTCAGAGTTTAGTACATTCAAAATTGAATAAAACATATGTTGCATCTCATTAAAAATAGAAAATAACTAGTTTGATGAAATTTAATACTGATATTAATGAGGGCAGTATGGTTGTCGTAACTTATTGTAGTGGTGCATATTGGTACATTTAACATAATTTCTATAAATATTTTGAGGAATGAATATGGTTTCTTCTAGCATGAATAATACAGTAAGTAAGTATTGCGTCCTTTCCGTAATACGAGTAATATTTGAATGATAAGTGCTAATTGTATAATTTGAATTAATAGTTATAATTATTCTAATTATTGGAAATGAAAGTCAAACAAACCTTATGAGGTAATGGATAATAATAATAATAATAAATAATAATAATAATAATAATAATAATAATAATAATAATAATAATAATAATAATAATAATAATAATAATAATAATAATAATAATAATAATAATAATAATAATAATAATAATAGATATGTATGAAAATTTGGTGACGGCGTAGTAATTGTTAAATTCAATTTATTTCATTTATAATTTTTGTTAAACTATTGATTAGAAATTTAAATTAGAATATTCAAATATTAATTTATACAAAATTTTTTTATGCTTATCCATATTAGAATGTATCTTTGATTATTTTTTCCGTTTTGTCGATGAATATTGCTGTGCTTTTTTAAACTTTATTTATTTATTTTTTTTGAAATATTAATAAAATTAATGTTGACTTCTAACCACACAGCAAATCCTAGAGAACATAAGTGCCAAGTCATTGTCCAAACTTCCTGTGAGTTTAAATGAGTCGGCAACTACATGTTATTATAACCAATCTGAAAATTCTCTTCCTAGCGAAGTACCAAGCTCAACAACCTTAAATTTAGATTCAACTACTACTACTACAAACTACTATCTTGATAACCAGATGGAAATTTTGAATACTGCTTCAGCTGAGGATCCAATAGATGAAATTTGTGAGCATATCGCTATTATGGAATCACTAGAATCAAATGAGCCTCGGCCTTCTTGTAGTGGGTTAGGGAAAACACCAGCATTATCCGAAGAATCACTTGAGGACTCAGATTCTAAGGGAACCTCCAAATCTAGTTTTAAAGGAAAGAAAACTGCTAATTCCTCCCTTATTAAGAATAAAAAATACACTGAGGTACATAAAAGTATTTTGAAATAACATAGTAGACGACGCAAAGCATGAAGAGACACGTGTAGAACTTGTATTGATTGACAATTTAAAATTTGAAGTAATCACAAGTAAATCTCTGAAGAAATATACATGTTAAAGTAATCTCGAAGACGTCGGAAGTATATTGAACTTAACATAAAATTATTTTTATAATAGTTATTATAATATAAAATAAATGTAAGGTGGAAGTTGTGGTAATTAACTGCAGAAGTAGTAGGCCTAGTACACTGAAAATTAAATTGAATGTAAAAGTTTCAGATTCTTAGACCTGTTTTCTCAAACTTTTTTAAATCGCTAGCTTGGTACTCTTTTTAAAATGTATTAACGTAAGCTCTATTTGAAGTATTTTTGGTTGCATGCTAATATTACTACTAATACTGGTTTTATTACTAGTATTGATGGTGGTACTACTACTAATGGTGATTCTCGAATTACGCTCAGTCAGTTATAACTACTTTATTGAAACTATATGCATAAAATGTACTGAAATAAGTAAAAAAAAAAAAAATAAAACTATTTTGAGGAATATTTTTGTACATTAAATAGGATTAAAAACTTTAAAAGTTAATAAAATTTCCAGGACCCGCCCATGGTGTTGATTTTTTCAACCCAGTGTGGCCGCTTTGCGAGCCGTGGTGGGTCCTGTACACTGACTCAAAAAAATAAATAAAAAATAACCGCTATTAACATTATAATCGGCTCGGAAAATTAAGATTCGCTTCCTTCAACTGTGAACGAAGAAACACCGTTGATATTTCGTTCTTTTTTTTGATTATCGAATCATTTTTATTTTTACGATAATCGATAGTTCTTTGTACGAGTTTATTAGTATATAATATATAGTATTTATATAATATATATATATACGATATTATTATATATTATATAGTATAATTATAATATATATATTATATTATATATATATCATATATATAATATATATATATATATATATAGTTATATATATATATATATATTAAATTAATATATATATATATATATATATTTATATATATATTAAGATGGGGTAAGAATGGAAATATTTCACTTTTAAGGTCATAACACTAAAACCGTTAATGTTACTGATATGTTCAATACATGAAAAGATAAGGCAAATGATGCTCTATAAATACTGTAAAAATTTTATCTTTACTATTCTTTAAAAAAAAGTTGACTAAAAAGTGACTTTCCATTTTTACCCCGCTTTCGGGGTAAGAATGGAAAAGCACTTTATTGGCAAAATAATAATAATAAAAAATAGAAAACCTTTAAAAACCAAAAATATACATGAACACCGCAGCACCGGTGCAAAATGCCCTAAGGGTTGCTCCGATCCACTCGGTAATACCAGGAATCGATTCGCAAGACCCTCTAAACATCAGGGGTAGACACCAAGTTCAACTCTAGCTCGAAAAATAAAACAGTTGCATACTTGCACTAGAAAAAGGGGGGTAGGGGCAATATATATATATATATATATATATATATATATATATATATATATATATATATATATATATATATATATATATTATATATATATATATATATATATATATATATATATATATATATATATAATATATATATATATTATTATATATTATATATATATTACTAACTCATACTAGGAGTGACTCGATCACCTTAAAAACCACAGCAATCGACTCCCCATACCTTATAACATAGGGGTAGACACCACTATTAGGGGTATTCCGTGCAATAGGACATGTCGTGCAAGAAGTGCTAGAACCAGCTGTTCCAGCTGTGACGTCACTTCTAGCTGTGGATCCAAATCTTACTGATACTACTTGCATCAGTGTGAGATTTCGGACTTATGGTAGAAATGACGTCACAGCTGGTTCTAGCATGACATGTCCTATTGCACGGAATACCCCTAATATTGGTGTCTATCTCTATGTTATAAGGTATGGGGAGTCGATTGCAGTCGGTTTTAACGTGATCGAGTCACTCCTAATATGAGTTAGTAATAGATATTGCCCCTACCCCCCTTTTTCTAGTGCAAGTAAGCAACTTTTTTATTTTTCGAGCTAGAGAGTTGAACTTGGTGTCTACCCCTATGTTTAGAGGGTCAGCGAATCGATTCCTGGTATTACCGAGTGGATCGGAGCATCCCTTAGGGCCTTTTGCAGCGGTGCTCATATATATTTTTGGTTTTAAAGGTTTTCTAGTTAAGGTATTCTCTTCAAACTGGCTACCGTGGTTGGTGAAGGTGCTGTCAGCCTGGTCCCGAGGTTCCCCGCCAGAGGTTTCCCGGTTTCTAGTTCGAAAAATAAAAAAAGTTGCATTGCAAAACATTGAATATTGACGTAGAAGGATGAAACTTCATATACACCCTTCATATAAGGTATCCTCGCTTCATCCGTAGTTAAATGGCCGTACCCCCCCCTTAAAGGGGGGGTAACTGGCCACCTCCAAGTAGGAAATGACCGTAGAATCATGAAACTTGGCATACACACTTCTTATAATGTTTCTTCGGTACAGCCGAAGTAAAATGCCGCTATGCCCATATGGTGTTGGGGCTGTGCCCAAACACCTTGAAAATGATCATAGAAGGATGAAACTCGGTATACACCCTTCTTATAAGGTATCCTCGGTGCAGCCGAGGTAAAATGACACTACGCCCTCATGGTGTTGGGGATATGCCTAAAACTTTGGATATTGACATAGAACGATGAAATTTGGTATACACCTTTCTTATAATGTATCCTCGTTGTAGAAGAGGTAAAATGACACTACGCCCTCATGGTGTTGGGGCTGTGCCCCAAAACTTTGGATATTGACATAGAACGATGAAATTTGGTATACACCTTTCTTAGGATGTAACATCGATACAGAAGAGGTAAAGTGACACTATACCCATTGAGGTATGGGGCTATGCCCCAAAACATTGGAAATTGAGGTAGAAGGACGAAACTTGGTATACACAATTCATATAAGGTATCCTCGTCGTAGCCGAAGTTACGTATCCGTGCAACCCCCGGAGGGTGGGGGGGTGTCGCCCCCTAAAAATAAGAAATGATCGTAGAAGGTTGAAATTTGGAGATGGTATAGAGGAGGAATGAGTAAGTAGGATTTGGTTGGAGAAGGAAGAAAACATGAATGAGTTGAATGAAGGTGGAGAAGGAAGAAAACATGAATAAGTAGGATGAAGTTGGAGAAGGAAGAAAACATGAATGAGTTGAATGAAGGTGGAGAAGGAAGAAAACATGAATAAGTAGGATGAAGTTGGAGAAGGAGGAAAAAATAAATGAGTTGAATGAAGGTGGAGAAGGAAGGAGTCGGAGAAGGAGTCTGAGTCAGAGGAGTGTGAGTCAGTACCGGCATTCGTATAACAACAATGTTGGTATCCTTATATACGTTATCGGTTCTGTAGATCTCGAATATGATGGTTTCAGAACCTTAAAGGAAAAAAAACTGGAATTTTTTTTTTTTTTTGCGTTTTTTACACACCCTAAAACAGTAAATCAAGCCACCCACCCTACCCCTCCCGCCCATCCATGGTCTATTGATCTGCTGATTCAAGTCACATTTCGAGTATCATTTTGGATAAACATAACATAAAAAAAAGTTCTTTATACACTGTTATCAACGAATATTTGCAACGTAGCAAGAGTTTTTCACATTAATAAGCTAACATAGACCTGAACTAAGAATATATGTACAACATCAAACCTAGCATACTTTAAGCATGAATAAACTGCTAACATTAACAAAGTTCCACACTTAACAACTTTAAAGTAACTAACATAGCATACAAAAACGTAACCAATTCACAATTTGTCAAGCATATCTTAACATTTCAATGTTAATTTTACATTAACATGGTAATATTTAACAAAAATTTATCATAACCTTATCTAATTATATACTGGACAACGATATATGTTAACGTAACAAAGTTTTTACATTAATAAAGCCTTACATAGCATCGCCTGAACTAACAATATGATGCACAACGACAAACCTAACACACCTTAAGCAAGAATAAACTGCAAACCAGGGTTATGGAGTCGGTTCAAAAAATTTCCGACTCCACCCTCTTCAAAATTACCGACTCCAACTCCGACTCCACCCTTTTGAAAGTTACCGACTCCGACTCCACCCTCTTCAAAATTACCGACTCCGACTCCACCCTTTTCAAAATTGCCGACTCCGACTCCACTCTCTTCAAAACTACTGACTCCCCGACTCCGACTGCACAACCCTGCTGCAACATTAAAAAACTCCAATATTATACAACAGTAAAGTAATAACATAGGCATTCAGCATACTAAAAACGTGTTGGTACCGACACCGGTGCTGGAGCCGGTGCGGTGCTGAAGTAAACATTCGTTTAGCTTTCAGCACTGACATTTCCTAATTTTCAAAATCTCGTTTTTTTTTTATAAACGTCAACTAAAATATATTGTTTGCTATTTTTATATTAAGTTTCATTTTATATTTATTCTTTGTGTTTAATTTTTGTTTTCAATTTAATTTTTTTTAATTTTCCAATTTTTATTATTTTTATTTATTTTTAATTTATTTTGTTTAAAAAATATAATTTTCACTAAATTTTTTATGCTTTTCATGTTATAACGTAAAAAAATTACGTTTTTTACACACTCTAAGCAGTAAATTCAGTAATCAAACCACCGATCCACCTTCCCATTATCACCCATCTATGTTCTATTGATTGATTCAAGTATCATTTTGTATAAACATAACAAAACTTTTATTTATTATTGTTTTATTTGTTTAAATCATTTTTGTTTTTACTAAATTTATTTATTTTTCATGTTTATAACCTTAAAAAAAAACTTGTACTTTTATACATACTCTCTAAGCAGTAAATTCGTTAATCAAACCACAGAGCTGAGCGTTTGCGCCACTGAGTTGCACTTATGGCGCACTATCAATCCG
>JABUQX010016672.1:7500-12500 GCA_015478945.1 Trachelipus rathkii | reverse complement strand
GCAACACTAAATGTAAGTCTTCGACAGGTTTCAGGGTATTGAAAAATCAACGTAACTGTACCCTTATCACATCCAACGAGTACAGGCACTTGTAACAACAGATTTTCCTGCAAGAAGTAGCTTTGTGTTGATGGATGCAACAGAAATTGCAGACATCTCACATTTAGCGAATATTGTTTCCCTGGGGCCATGAGGGCAAAATTTTTTCCCAGAAACGACCTTATGTACATATCGAATTCCACAACAATCACATATGGGCTGATGAGAACCCACATGCAATAGTTGAAAGGCGCCATCCACCATTTTTCATTGAATGTATGGGTCGTAATTGTTGGCGGCCATTTGATAGGTCCATTCTTTTTACCAGCTAGGCTTTACTGGAAGACGTTTATTCGCCAATTTCTTCCTTGAACAGTGACTTGCCTACACTCTCTGGAAAGGACGTCCCATTGAGTGTAAGAAGACCGAAATGTTTTCATTTCACAGACGGCGCTCCAGCCCATTTCAGTTTAGTTGTTCGTAACTATTTGAACACTGTATATCCATGCCCTTGGATAGGTCGAGGGAGGTACAGAACATCTGGCCTCCGCGGTCTCAGACCTAAAATGCATGGATTTCCTTCTTGTGTGGGGTCACCTGAAACATTTTGGTTTATACAGCAACAGTTGAAAGTCCCGAAGAATTAAGGACTCGCATAATCGCATCTTGTGACACAATTCGACACACACATGGTATATTTGAACGTGTCCGCCAATCAATGCTCGCAGAATAGAGGCCTCTATTGCCACTGGGGTGTTCATTTTCAACATTTGTTATATCCTTAGTGACCAATTGCTTCGTACTATTTCTGCTGTATATTTTCTTCTGTGCAGTAATGTATGTATTCTTATGACTAAATAAATTGAATAAATACCTTTCCAAATTTAGTTTACTGTTTATTGTAACTTAATGTTTAAATAGGTTTCATCACCTTGTATCTTGGAAACGAAGCGTTTTCGGTGAAATATTTATTGACACATATTATCTTTTATTTATGCAAGGAATATCATACTGAATTTTTTCGCAATATTAATGATACACCCTGTATAACTAGTTCAGTAGTTCTTAACTACAAATAAATTGGCAACTATGGCTCTGAAAATTTGCAACTTATGCAGCGCTCGTGCTGGACCTCCTGGGGGAAAGCATGGACTAAAAGGACATGGAGGAGGAAGAGGACGTGTAGATATTAGTTTACGGTGTTTTAATTACAAAAAATTAATAAATGTGTTTTTTCTTCCTTATAAAAGCTTGTATCGCACTAAAGTTTACTTTGCAAATAAATTTAGCTAACAGGCACCGGCCGGCGGAAAGTTGCAGGCGCAAAAGCGCATAGGCGCATTGATGTGACAAAAATATAGGCGGGAAAGGGGGTAGGGCGCACTAGGTCCGGCGGCATAGGCGCATAGGCGCCGGCGCACTCAAAAAAAATTATAGGCGCCTCCAGCTCTGCAAACCACCCATCCCACCCTCGCCCACCATCTATGGATCTATTGATTCAAGTCATATTTTGTATAACATAACACAAAACTTTTATTTATTTTTGTTTTATTTGTTTAAATCATTTTTGATTTTACTAAATTTTTTATTCTTTTCATGTTTATAACTTAAAAAATTGTACTTTTACATATCTAAAGCAGTATCAGTAAATCAAACCACCCTCCCCCCCCAACCTCCCTCCGATGATCTATTGATCTATTGTTTTATATCACATTTCGAGTATCATTTCCGGATAAACATAACATAACTAAACAAGTTTCTTCATGACACTGACCACGAATATTGCGAACGTACAGTTTTCGATTAATAAAGCTAACATAGCATACAGAATAAGAATATAATGTATAATGCAAACAACTAACCAACTTGGGCACGAATAAACTGCTTCACAGTAACAAAGTTTCCATGCTTAACAAGCAGTACAAGCACTACTTTAGCATTCAAAAACGTAAGCCTATTCACACCTTTGTCAAGCATATCTCTAAATATCAATGTTAATTTTACATTAACATGGTAATTTTAACAAAAATGTATCATAACCTTGGTCGATTATCATACTGATAACGAATATAAAGCTAACGTAAAAGTTTTTTACATTAATAAACCTTACATAGCATCGTCTGACTAAGGAATATAAGCACACGACAAATCTACACACCTTAAGCAAGATAAACTGCAAACATTAACAAAGTTCCATACTTAACAACCAGTAAAGTAACTAACATAGCATACAAAAACGTGTTGGTACCGACATGGTACTGGAGCCGGTGGGTGCTGAATTGTAAAACATTCGTTAGCCTCGACTGACGTGTTCTAATTTTCAAATCTCGTTTCTTTTTATAAACGTCAACTAAATATATTGTTTGCTATTTTTATATTATAAGTTTCATTTTACATTTATTTTTGTGTTTAATTTTTGTTTTCAATTTAATTTTTTTAATTTATTTTCAAATTTTTATTATTTTTATTTATTTTTAATTTATTTTGTTTAAAAAATATAATTTTTACTAAAATTTTTATGCTTTTCATGTTTATAGCGTAAAAAAATTACGTTTTTACACTCTAAAACAGTAAATCACTAAATCAAACCACCCTCCCCACCCATCTATGATCTATTGATCTATTGATCTATTGATCTAACTCTACCCTAAATCATATTTTGTATAAAAAAAACAAAACTTTTATTTTTTTTTTGTTTTATTTGTTTAAATCATTTTTTGTTTTTACTAAATTTTTTATTCTTTTCATGTTTATAACTTAAAAAACTTGTACTTTTACATACCCTAAAGCAGTAAATCAAACCACCCTCCCCACCCTCCTCCCCCCTCTGTCCGCCTTCCCTTGATCTATTGTTTCATATCACATTTCGAGTATCATTTCGGATAACAACATAAAAAACAAGTTTTTTATACACTGACCAACGAATATATGCTATACATCACACAAGGGTTTCTACATTAATAAAGCTAAACATAGCAATTACTAGAACTAAGAATATAATGTACACAACCTCAAACCTAACACACCATTTGAACTATGAATAAACGCTAACATTAACACGTTCCATACCTTAATGTAACTAACATAGCATAAAAAAAACGTAACCTATCCAACTTTGTCAGCATATCCCTGACATATAATGTAATTTTAGCATTAACATCAATGGTAATATTTTAACAATATTTATCATAACCTGAATAATTATCATGCTGATCAACGAATATATGCTAACGCAACAAAGTTTTTACATTAATAAGCTAACATAGCATCACCTGAACTAAGAATATAATGTCAATGACACCTAACACACCCTTACGCACCGAATAAACTATTATACATTAACAAAGTTCCATTACTTTAACAGTAAAGTAATAACACAGCGTCCAAAACGTAACCTATTCATTCGTTTTTTTTTCACAAGCATATCTCTAACATATAATGTTAATTTTTTACATTAACATGGTAATATTTAACGAAAAACTTTATCATAGCCCTGTCCTAAATTATCATAAGATGCTATATGTAACAAAGGTTTTTTACATTGAACATTGTAATTTTTAACCATAAATTCATTCATAACCTTACGTAACTATCATACTCCCAACGAATAAATTGCAAACATAAAAAGATTTTTCCAAACTTAAAACATAAACTAACAAGGTTTCCTAAACCAAACATAACAATATAAGTTGCTTTGAATAAAATATCATAGTAAATATAATAATTTAGCTGACTTTTAAAGCACCAGTAAATTAATAAATCAGTAACTCAAACCACTCCCTCCCGCAAGCCCATCTTTCCATGCTATTGACTTCAAAGTCTAATTTCGAGTTATCATTTTGATAAACATACATAAAAATGTTCTTTATATACTGACCAACGAAATATGCATAACGTAACAAAGTTTTACATCAATAAAGCTAGCAATCATAACCTGAACTAAGAATATAGTGTACAACGACCAAACTACATACTTACGCATGAATAAACGCCAACATTAAAACAAAGAATCCATACTTAACAACAATAAAGTAACTAACATTGCATACAGATCGTAACCTATTCACCTTTTTTCAAACATACCTGTAACATATCATATGTTTTATTACGCTTAACATGGTAATATTGTACACAAATTTTATCATACCTTATCAAATTATCATACAGACCAACGATATATGCTAAGGAAAGATTTCACATCAATAAAAGCTACATATCCTAACCTGACTAAGGAATATAATGTAGCAACGAAAACCTACCCATACTCACGTAATATATAATCTGCTAAAATTCCAAGTTCCTTACTTATCAAAGGTAAATAGCTAACCGGCATACAAAACTCATGTATCCCCGCTTCGCGATGCATATCAGCAACCGCTAAAAACAGTATTATCTAAAACCCAAAAATCCCTTAACAAGTGACCAATCTATCAAAGATACAGCATCTGAACTATGAATTGACACTACCTTCATCAAAAATTGTCACTCATATCAAATATACATCATTTTGAACTATGATAAACGTAGACATAAGCAAAATTCTCGGGCAAACTAACATTACCCAGCAAAACTTAACCTAGCCCAGCGTTTTCTAATACATCATACCCAGTTAACACCGTCAATATCTTAGAACCTATCTTTCTCCAACAAATAATGTTAATTTCACCATGTGGTCATTAGTAATATTATAACAAACGTAACGAAATTAAAACATAGCCATCCACATATCTAAAATTAACAATGGACGAAAACGTCCATAGTCATAACATTTGGAACTACGGATAAGACATTTAACATTTGGACCTATGAATTTGTTTGCTCAACTTAGCCCTCATCTACACACTGCAAAATTCAACCCTATGCCCCGCTTTTCAAGCATATTATCAGCAGCTAAGCAGTATTATTAAAAAAAATTCCTTAACAAAGTGACCAAACTATCAAAGGGATACCAGCATACTGAA
>JABUQX010016672.1:0-2500 GCA_015478945.1 Trachelipus rathkii | reverse complement strand
CAATAGATTACTATTTTAACAGAATGTCTTTTCCTGAAAAGTATATAAATGAGGTTAAATTTTTTCGTTTATTAAATATTCGCATAATTTTTAGTAACTTGAAATGTGAATTTAAAGTTTCATAGAATTAAACAAAACGCTTAAAATTGAATATACCAAAGGAATAGAAGTGTTTGTTAACTATTTATTAGCTATGCCTTTTTTAAAGAACGATTTTTAAGGCACGGCTATATTTAATACTTAATTCGTATATTCCTTCTGGATTATATTTTAAGCCTTTAATTTATTTATTTATTTATTTTAACTTTAGAATTAAATTTCAAGGCATTAAAAATAATGTGACTTTACAATAATAATAGAAAATGCAACTAATTCATATTTCTTTAAGGAAACGAAATTCGGTTAAAATAGCAATCTATTGACACGTTATAAATATAACAACATACAGTAGGTCAGATAGATAGAGAAATTATTGGACGAATTGGGAGTATTCTTTTCAAAATTCAAAATTTTCATCGGCATTTTTTTAAAGAGAGCCAGGCCTCATTTGCCAACGTTGAAACGCTGTGATTGGTTCATACAGGTAAGTATCTCATCTCCTTAATTAGCATTCTCCTTTTTGCGGCGTTTTCGAACATAAAGTAATTAAATAATTTTTACAAAAAATGTTAGGCATTTCCTTCAAAAAATTTATATCACGATAAATATTAAAAATATTTGTGATTATAAAATTAAACTTTGGCAATATACAAAGCTTCCGTATTTATTCCATTTGTTTTACTTTTCGGTGGCAAATTTTCCCACGAGTGAAGAAGGCGTAGCACCTGACAGGCTTTCCCTAACAGGCTGGATGGTGAGAAAGGGGAGAAATATATATATATATATATATATATATATATATATATATATATATATATATATATATATAATATATATATATATATATATATATATATATATATATATATATATATATACTTATATATATGTATATATATATATATATATATATATATATATGGGCGTAGGCAGGATTTCATTTAGGGGGCAAAGGTTGAGTGATATATATATATATATATATATATATATATATATATATATATATATATATATATATATATATATATATATATATATATATATATATATATATATATATATATATATATATATATAAAATTATGGTCTTCAAAATTGCTGTAATATTTCTTTTATTTTCTGCAATTGTTTTTTAATGTGTTGTCTGCAGCTGAATATCAACGGGTACGCCTTCCGTGATTGATTTAACAGCTTTGGCAGCCGCCAAATGCTATCGACATACTGAAAGTTCTAGCGGAGAATAATGTCAGAAGAATCCAGCTGTATAAAAGCACAAAGCTAGTTGACTTTAAGCCAATATGAAAACGAAAACACATTAAAACTTTAGAAAAAATAATATAATACGTTAGTAATTAGTAATTACTACTTCGTTATCTATCGATTGATGTATTTTTCAGTTTTTCTACTACTAAACCTTAAAAACGTCGTCTGGCAAACATGTAAGGTTCATAATTTTTATTTCGCCAAGATTTAGGGGCAAGTGCCCCCTGCACCCCCTGCCTACGCCCATGTATATATATATATATATATATATATATATATATATATATATATATATATATATATATATATATATAAAAAAAAATATATAGTTTATATATATATATATATATATATATATATATATGACAAAGTCTATTTATTGACCTTTTTAACGGTATCGTTACCGAAAAAAAAATAGTATAGGGTTCTCTATGGCTCATATATTAAATGCATTATATAATCCAAGTTTAGGGATTTGTTAATTTAGGTTAGGTTTTATATATATATATATATATATATATATATATATATATATATATATATATATATATAATATATATATATATATATATATATATATATATATATATATATATATATATATATATATATATATATATATATATATATATATATATATATATATATATATATATATATATATATATATATATATATATATATATATATAATATATATATAGGCTTATATGTATTTCATTAACAGCAAAATATAATTTTTAAAATCAGATATCTCAAAAACTACAATAGCTACAGGGAAAAGGAATACATTGTTGGAATGCTGGTCCAATTTTAGTGCGGAAAATGTAAAAAAAAAAAAAAAAAAAAAAAAAAAAAAAAAAAAAAAAAAAAAAAAAAAAATAAAATAGCTACAGGGAAAAGGAATACATTTTTGGAATCCTTGTAAAATTTTAGTTAGGAAACTGTAAAAAAAAAAAATAATAATAATAAATAAATAAAATAAATATTGGCTATTTTTTTTTTAGGAGCAGGGGACATAATATATATATATATATATATATATATATATATATATATATATATATATATATATATATATATATATATATATATATATATATATATATATATATATATATATATATATATATTATTTG
>JABUQX010016671.1:27500-52073 GCA_015478945.1 Trachelipus rathkii | reverse complement strand
TTATATATATTAGTAAATAAAATATATTCTATTGAAAAACGAGTATTAACATATATATATGTTCTTAAATATTTGCATTGACTTTCTCAAAAGTAGCATTTATTTCTTCTTAGTTTATAAACCAATTCATGTATCTACATTGAAAATAAGATGGGAGTCAGTCATACGAGCTAGTTTGTTACCGTACGAGACTATCACACTTAGTGCGCATGTTAATTTTCGCAACATCTATTAAAAAGAAACACTTACACATCAGTCCAACATTTTTGGTTACGGACACAGTCACATCAATGTTCATACAACTATATTGTGACTAAAGGGTTTGTTTATTGTTTTTATTTATTTATTTTTTTATATATAATTCCTATTTGAGAATATTTTAATTGCCAATGGTAATTCTCGTTCTTTGATACTGTATGGTAGGGTGGGTTATGATTTGTCGGTGAGAGCGAGGTGAAGGGTAGATATTGGAGTGCAGAGAGTAATTTTGTGTCGGAGAGATTTAACCTTGGAGCAGTATTTATTAATGCGTGAATTTTGTTGTATGAATTGATATATATATATTGGTTGGTGTGTAGATGGAGGAGGATGTAATGTATGGATTATTTATTTACTGAGGTTAGGTGGAGGTATGTGAGAGGCCTATTATATACTAACATAGGTAGTTGAGGGGATGTATATGTATATTATAATCATTATATATATTATATTTTTATTTATATATATATATTATATTATATATTATTTATATTTTATTTATATATATATTTTATTATATTTATTATATTATATATTTATATATATTGTAATAATTTATAACATAATAATATTGAATGCCATCGAGGTAGGAGCTTTTGATTATAAAAACAATTGAACTTTAGTTAATTGTATGAGACTAGGTTATTAGGGTGTTATTGGAGTGTTTAATGTGTATGATTATTATTGGTATAGACTTAGATTATTAGTTTGATTCGAAGTGGTGATTTATGTTTGCTAGTATATTGATCTATTATTCTTATTTATCTATTTGTGAGTATTATGTTATTTCTTAAGTTTTGAGGCTTTATGTGATTGGAATTGGCATGTTAAACATCGTTCAAATAAAAGGGTATGAATTGAGGTTATTGTTATTATTAATTATTATTAGGGTGTCGTTTTAAACAATTATTGTTATTATTATTTAGTTATTATATTATTATTATTATTATTATGAATTATTATTAAGTCTATTATTATTAGTTTGCATCACTCTAAGGTAAAGAGTGAAGGAAGTATGCACATATTATTTTGTTTTAGCTGAGTTTTTATATTCTTTTTTAAAAATTGGTAAACACGTGGCAATTCTATGTTGCCTCCAGGTTACCAGTATTTTAGTAGCTTAAAATTTAAAACGTAAAGTAATAAAATAGGATTTAAATCTAGCTAATAAAAAAAAGGACAGTATGGAACTTTTCTTCTTCTTTCATTTCCATTTCTTATTTTTCTACACATTTTTTCTTCGAGTCAGCCTTCTTTTTCCTTCCTATTATATGTTCGTTTCTCTTATCTTTACTTTATATCTTTAGCATAGCATGAATTTCCTTAGGTGAGATTTTAAAAACAGATCTTGAGGTTTCTTTCTTTGTCCTCTTTTTCTTTTGCTTCGTTGCTTTTGAGCTATTCTGTTCGGTAACTCTTCTCGATTGGTCTTTCTCTCGTTTGGCACTGTTCTTCTGGGTTGGTTTGTTTTTTCGTTTCATCTTGTTCTCTTCTTGCCGTGATTGGGTAGGTTGGTCGGCTTTTAAGTACAATATAGAGGACGGGTTGTTGTTTTTCGTTAAGTGGTGTCTGCTATTGTCCCTTCTTTTTTTTGTAAATTTTTGTGACTTGCGTGAGCCTTTTACTTTCTTACTTCTGTTCCTTTTCTTCTATTCTTCTTTTCTTTCTCTTTTCTTCTCTTCTTCTTCTTCTGAACTATTATTTCTTCTTATTCATTTCTATCATTGATAATTTATTTATAATTTTGAATGTCAATTTTCCCTATTTATTAGATGCATGTATTGCGTCTCTTAAATTATGTTCTTATTAATAATTATTGCTATATTGCAATCATTGATTTACCATAGATCGCGAAGACTATTCTTAGCGCTATATTAATATTATTTTTTTCCGTAATGTTGTAAAACCTTTATTTATTATTTTGGTGATTGCAGTATATTAATATTATTTTTGATTATTTATTTCGAGGGTTTTGAAAGAATAAGATTGTAATGGCTCTTTTTTCACTCAATTTTTGTTATCGTGAATTTATTTATTTTCCTTTAATTTATACTAGTTTTATGAACTCTCTTGAAATAAACAATTTATCACTTTGATATAGTATTCTTTATCAATTCTAATCTGTTTTCTATAATTCATTTGAATATAGTTATGATCAATGTGATATGGTGGGCGTTTGTATAAGAACTAAAGTTTAATTGTTATGTCTTCTTTTAAGGGCATTAATACCTTTATTAAAACATGTAGTTGTTGGATACTAGCATTAGAGATATAGGTTTAGGAGAAGGAATTATTAATAGTTTGTTTTCTATAATCAATAGTTTAGTAATTGATCATTTGTTATTGTGGTGTTTGGGTATTAGGAAGGTATAGTGCTTCAGTTTTGGCAAGATAGCGGACATAGCATGGGTTCTTGAAGATAGTTTCTTCTCTTCGCTCTGATTTATGTAATTTTTCTTGTGGTTTTTGCTATCCTAAGATCTGTAATAAGGTCGTTATTTTGTGTTGTATTTTTGATCTTCAGTTTCTAACTTGTCTTTTTTTTTATTAGGATAAATTTACTGTTTTAAGACCAGTTTAATTAAGTATAAACCGAGATTAGTAGTAAGATGGGTTTTTAATATATGGTATGTAATGTCATGATTTTATATAGTGGCATTAGGGGATAATATCATGAGTAGTTTCGTACTTATAATGATTCGGTGGTTCATTACTAACTGGATGGAGTGTACGTGTACATGAAAAAAAAGTAGGTGTGAGGTAGGTTTATAATACTGGGATTTTACTGATACTTTTCATAAACTAATAATCTTGTGACTAGTGAAGTATATGGATTTATTTTTTTATTGATTTATTTATTTTTTTTTTCTTTTTTATAGTTATATGTTTTATTAAATTATTAAGATCTGATTTTGATTTATTTTATTTTATTTTATTATTTTTTATTTTTGTTATTATAGGATTTAGAGTCCGCATTTGGACGTGTATTGATTTTTTTCTGCACTGTACGCTTTGGGTGCGCATGCTTTAGGTGCCTATGTTAGCGTTCGAATTACTGTCGGCTAGGAATTTCCGCTCGTGAGAATATCTTGAATGCGGCATGTATTATTGAACGGTTTGTCTACTCCTCCGATATTAAGCTATTCTACTACGTTTAAATCTTGAGTTGGACCTTGTTGTACATTGATGAGGTAGAGGTCGTAGGGAACTCTTAAACCTATACTCTCCTACTCCCTCCCTCTCCCTCACTCGTTTGATTTCCAATCTCTTCAGGTTAGCGTAAGCTTTTGGTGCTGCTGTGAGCTTTTGTCATCATTCAAGACTTTTTTACCTTATAGATTTTGTGGGATCAACTTCATTTTGCCTACGTCTGGGGATCTTGTTTTGTTCTTGGGTCTTTGAGATTTTCTTCTTCCTTTCTGCGTTTTTATTGCTTTTGTTATGCAGGTCTTGTGTTTGGAGGTCGACTACTTCGCTCGTTTTTCTGTTTGTCTTTTTCACATCGTTTTTTGTCTTCTTCATTCATTTCTATGTTCATCGTAATCGTGTTTCTAAACTCTCCAAACATGTTATTTGCGCTTTCTTGTTGGCTTTCTATGCGTCTTGGGTTTGTTTTATTTTCTCTTGTGCTGTGCTCTCTGGTTGTAGGACTTGGTGGCAGCGTTCTTTTTTGGTTTGGCAGATCTCTTTGGCCTCGTTGGATCGTTACCTTGGTCATTGTGATATGTGCCTTTCAATCTTCAGAAACCTGATTGATTGCTAATTTTATTATAGGCAGCATTATTAGGTATATTATATCTATTATTATAGGTCTGGTCTAGTAGGTGTAGTAGGGTCTTAGGTATTTTATTGTTACAATAAGGTTAGGTATAGTGGATATGTGTAGTTTTATTCATGAGGTGTTTATTTTATTTATGAATATTTAGTGTAAGGGCTGAGGGTGTTATGTTTATTTAGGTATACTTGTGTTATATGTGGTTTGAGTATACATTATTATAATATACGTTTGTTTATATATATTGTTGAACATATATTTGTATGTATAGATATATAGAGTATTTTATATATAAATATAGCTGTTGATTATACTTTTATGGGGATGTGGTGTAGGTTATATTCTAGCTGATTACCGAGTATTTATCAATACATTAAGCATTGGTTAATAATGTATTAGTTTTAGTCTTATCATTATTCGATAGTGGTTTGATGTTGTTGGGGAAGCAGATTTGGGATATTGGCGATTGAATGTTAGAATTTTTAAGACTAGCTTATATTCATTGGATTCATCAGAAACTTCTTTAAAAAAGCATAACATGATTTGTCAAACTGTAGTACAAAAGTCATTGTTATTTTAACATATTGTGATGCTTACGAGCTACTAAATAGAGCTATTTATAATTTTAGGTCACCAGTAAAGCTATCCTTAATTTCTAAGAGCACAGTTGAAATAACGTCACCTAGTAAGAGCTATCCGTATCACAGTATGTAAGAAACAGGACTGGTTTTTGCTGGCGTTTTTGAACTCGTTACCAGAATGGTGAATGTATTTAACCATTTATGGATAAGAGGTTCGAACGACCTGAGATGTGATGGCAGTGAGTCAATATTTATGTTTTTTGTAAATATGGAGCCTCGTTCGCTACCTTTGACCACTATACATATTTTTAAACTATTTCTGCTGGCTTCTACCTCTACTCCCAATAAAAATTTGGACTTCGGCTCCGCCCTTCAAAAAAATCATTGACTCCGGGTCCGCCTAAAACAGTGTTTTGACTGCCTCCACCCCTTATTAAAGAAAAATTTCCGACCCCCCGGTCTCTCATACAAAGATAGTTAGCTTCCCGTTCTCATATATACAGTCCTATTTAAAACAAATCTATTAATGTTAAGACCTTATTAAAGGCAACTTATATTATTAAAGTAGATTTAGAAAACTTTCTCAGCATTTGTCATCTCATTGTTTTTTTGTCCTGCTCTAAGTTTTAGAAAAATTGTATGCGAATGGAGACTCAACATGTGTAGGAACGTGAGGTATAGTTCTCCGGGACTTGGAAGAATAGCATACGCAGTCAAGATACCTTCCTTATGTCTAGAGTCTATTTAGTCAATTTAATGGCGAACTTCTTTCTGAGAAGTGGTATCGCATCAGGTATATTGTCTAATGAGTTATAAAGGTTTATCGCTCACCGACGCTACGGATGAAGTGGCTGATGAAAGATATTGGTAAAGATAGGGGTGCAGGGTGGATCCGGTCCCCGAGGTGAACGTTAGAGAGGTTTATAATAAACTCGCATTTGAGAGCAGCCTTATTATCTTTTTCCGTTGATTTTACATAAATTCAACAGAATTAATCAATCTTAAATTATTACAGACATACAAAGGGAGAAGACTTTTTATGTTCATTTATTGAAGGAACAGAATTTAATTGATTGTCTTTAGATTAATCTTTGTAAATAGATGCCTTTATGCTAGGTTCTCATACGCCTTGAAGAGGTTTATTTTCGGTGTGACGGATACACAGTTTTAATTTCTTTAGTTTCACTATTATAAAGCAGTGGTCAATTAGTGAAATGGCTATTGTACGTCATAGCTTCGATAAATCGTTGCGTGATGTGGAAACATGGAATTTGTAGTCTCCCTTGGATATCTAATGAGACTGTTTGCATCTATAACAGTGGATAAATAATCACTAAGGGTTAAAAGATGTCAAATTATCCTATATAGTCACCTCGTTTTTTCTTTTACTGGAATGAATAATATTTTGTCTAAATATTTTATTCAGTTATATCGTAATTTATAACGATCTTCCCCTGCTATGCCTGATCATCCGTGATTTGTGTGTAGTATATGGGATTGTTTCTTTGTAACTCGCCACATTTCAGTGTTAGAATTGCATTTTCACTTAAGGGGTGGTTTGGGCCCAGACCCTCTTAAGTTATAAATCATACATGGTGGCGAAGAGCTTAAGTGTCATTTGCAATGCTATTCGCAATCAGTCAGCTGTTATTACTTTATTTATGTTTGGCGGACTTACTGCCGTTGGCAATTTTTATAGGTACCCGAAATAAAGACTTTTCATTCAATATATATTGTGCGTATGGTATCATTTGTATTGGGTATTCCATCTCGTGGTGAAATATAAAGTAGGCCTAGCCTATATTCATATTTTTGGTTGTTGACAGCTTTTTTAGCATTTTTTTGAAATATCGTTTGGGGCTGGTTAGTTATCAATTGATTGGACATGAGTAGGTAGCATAATTCAACACTGTAAAAATATTTTTTACTCGATTTCCGAGATCCTATATATAGTATATATATATATATCATAAATATATATATATAGGTAAATATATAGTGCCTTTACATATTTGCATCTGTATATGTTATATGTTACTGGTATATATATTATATAATTATAATTACATAATCATAATATATCGTACTGTCATATTTATGTTAATTACTTAACTATTGAGTACTTATATACTTATATATATATATATATTATATTATATAATATATATAATATAATATATATCTGTAGTTGATATATATAATATATATAATATATATATATAATATATTAGTGCTTATATACCTATTAAGGATAGTAAATTCACTAATTATATATATACATAAATCTGACCGGTGTATACTTATATGTGTGTGTGGTTTTTTTATTTTTATATTAGAAGGGTAACTGAGATATTGGTTGTTTCATGCGTAAAAGAGAATATGCGTGAGTCGGTCACAATTTTGGGCTTATACAGGGGAATGCAGAACGGAGTGCGCAGTAAACTATTTATACCTTCGTTCTCGTGCGTCTTCGTAAAACTCTCCTCAGAAAGAAGACAAATTGGGGTAGAGCACATTGACATTTTGTTTAACGTGGGTTCGACTATGTAAGATTTTCCCGAGGTTTAATAAATAGAGAGTTGCTCGGGTCCTAATGGCTCCACTGAGGGGCTTTTTAGGAATGATATAGATAAATAATATTCATAGACGTTAGGTACATATAACCCATAATAGTAACCTGTTTTTATATGGCTGTAGCCTGTAACCCAATAACAATACTGTAATATTATATATATGCAGTCCAATTTAAAATAATACTATATATGATATATATATATATCAAGGTGAAATATAACGATATCCAGTAATCAAGTACTTATAAATATTTAAATTAGATTAAATAATCACCTTTTTTTTTATATCATATATAGATTCTGTTATTCATATATATATATATATATTAATATCACTAGATATATATATATACAGTGACGTCCTTTAGGAGGAGGGGGCCGGGAGACCAATTGGCCCCCCCAAGAATGATATTTCTTCGATGAAGACACTTAAAAATTTTTAAGATACCAAATGCAATGAATTTATTTCTGAATTAGCAAGAGAGATATTTATTGAGTTAAATTAAATTTTATAGTAGGATATCGTTTACCAGATTCGATCGATCATAAACAACCAGAGGAATCTGTGTGCACCTAATATGGTCACTCATAAACAAACACTCAATATATATACTGTGCTAATACATTAGACACTATATATCCACTTCTTTGAAGAATGTGTTAAAGCAACAAAACAAGATTCTCGAAATCTGATCTGACGTATAACAAAGAGGAATTTGTTTGGGAAATAAAAATATTACCATCTTAGAGTCAAATTTCAAACACAATCAGACCAAATCATACTTCCGACCCACAGACTTATTATCGCACATCATTTTTATACCATTTTTCGGATGATTTAATATCAGCGTTGGGAGAGAAGTTTTTAAATTTTTCCTGTGCAATTTGTCATACCGAACGGTGTAATGTGCCATATGAGAGAGGCCATAAAAGATTGTGTAAATATTATAAGGAAGAAGTTAGACTAGAAGGAAGGAAGAAAAGGAGAATGAGGACTTAATTGATAATAGTTGAAATGGCATCACAACACAGGACGCCCAAAAACCGCATAGATGGACTAGGATCTTGTTCCGCAGTCACAATTTCCAAAATATTACATCTTTTTGCAAATACTGCAATTTTACCCGTGTAATGCTTCAGTAGGAAGAAGCTTTTAAACATTAAGACTTCTGAAAAACCTACTTGAGAGAGAACTACTATATACAGATGAATACTTATTCCGGGGAGACACTTTGCATGTCCTGCTTCAACACATGCTGACAATCCTGGAATAATTTTGAATGATAGATAAATTGAACAGTAATGTTAGTCATCGGACTTCGCCTCACTCTCAAATAGTCAGCGATAGTTCGCTAATAAATTTAGCAATTGGTAGCTGTAGGATGATTTAGTAATTCATATAAATTCTTCCCTTTTTTAGGAATTTAATAATTTTGTCCTTCCCACTCAGTACTCTTATATATAATACATGTGCTACCTAATTAATAGGTCGGGTATATATATATATATATAGTGAAATTTATATTATATATATAATATAATATATATAATAATATAAAAGCTGCTTGCATGGTTAATTAAATAAACAAGTCATTTCTTGTGCTATTTATCACTTAAGTAATAGAGAGGTCCAATCAGTATATATATATAGTAATACTATATATATATAATATATAGTAATTAGTTATATTCCCGATTAGGTAGTTGACGAGTTAGCTGAAAAGAACGATTTTTTGTTGGGCCCCCCCGAAAAAAATTTCTGGATAATTCGTCCTTGGTAATATATATAATATATATTCTGTTTATGACCAGTAATTGCCTAGAAAAACTTTTATTCTCTATCTAATTATATAGTAACTTATATATATATATATTATATATTATCATCCATATACAACTCACTATACATTAGTTTGATATAGTATAATAATCTAATAGGTGACCGTAAAATATATATATATAATATAATATATATATATTATATAATAACTACTTATCATATTGCCTCAGTACATGTTTGAAGGCTATCTTATCTAATACGTGTTTTTCAATTTTTTATCATTTATTCAATTTTAAGGCTTAAATAATGTCTCCGCTTTCATTTTTTCTTCTAAAAGACTTTTGTGTCTACCTGTGACTACTATTACAAAATAAAGAAAACAACATTTAAGTTTATGTATATATCATATTTTTTTGTATAAGTGAGTAATGAAATAATTTTTTTGTGCAAGTATTTCGTGTATGTATGATTCTTCATTTGCACAGTATGTAGGGCGCCCACGCTTCTCGTGAGTGGGATTTGCCTCCACATCTTTCTTTTCTCTGCATATATGGTGATGAATTACCCCCGCCCGGAGTGGTGACGTTCTTCCGAAAGGCTTGCTTCGGTGTCATTGGAGGCTGAGGGCATCACTCTCATCGAAAATCGCTCTCTCGGAAGGCGGATTTTAGCGTGTAGTGGAAATAATGCTGGTGTATGTAGAGGGTGATTCGGGCCCAGATTCCCGTACATCATCATCTTGTAATTGTGCCGTATGTATAGTGGAACTGGAGTTTTGAAAAATATAACCGCAGCTCTTAAATCGCAACGTAAATGTAGCGTAATATATACGTAATATTCAGAATACAGTAAGTATATGATATATATAATATAATATATATATAATATATTATATATATATTATATATACTTATATATAATTTATTATATATTATAGTATATATATATATATAGTATCAGTATATATATCATATATATATATATATGTATATATATAGCGTATGATATTAAAGTATATATACATATTATATATTTATAGAATTCAATTATATAATATAATATATATTATATAATTAATAATATACTTATATATATATAAATAATAGTGATAGTATAAAGTTTAGTAGTTAATATTTATATGAGCTTCCTTGCTACTATATATAGTAACGTATACTATATATAATAAGTATATCCTATAGCTATATATCATATATATTATATAGTATACGGAATCTGGTACTTGATGCTAGTTATAATTATATATATACTATATCTATATACTATAGTACTAATAAGTATTATAAATGGTATAATATGATATATATGAATATAATATATATAATATCATATATGGGGTATATTATATACTAAATAAATAGTCCAACAACTATCTCCCCGCCCGACGCTATATATTATATATATATATACTATAAGTATATGTCTACTCGTTATATACCTTATTATCATACACTTTACCTTATAAAGTTACCTATACAAATCGTATATATATAAATTAAAGATTCGTCACTATTGCAATCCTGCTCCAGCCGATAATTGGATAAGTTTTTAGAAACTATTCCAACTGCATATATATAAGATATATATATATATATTAATATATAATATATATTATATTATCATATAGTATATATAGTCTGAGTCAGGATAGTAGTCACTAATAAATGATTATATATTATTTATAAATAATTTACATAATTATAATAAACTATTAATATACTATGGAGTTGATTATAAAGATAAACTATCAAATATATGATATATATATATCTATAATATATATATCTATTATTATATATATAGTATATAATACCACATTAGAGAGGTAACGAGAATATATCTACTATAATGTTATACAGTATAGAGAAGTATCTACTGATAGTTCATATGTGATAATAGTATATATATATATATAGTATATAACTCACCTTGAATATACTATATGTAGTGTACAGTATAGAATATAGTAGCTCGGCTGATATATACTCATATAATAACTTATATATCTAACTATAATATAGCTGAATTTACTATATAATAAGCTTACGCCGCGCGGGTACAGTAATATAGATATATATATATCTAAGTATTATGTTAAATCATGATGAATGGAGGCATAATTTTTTATATCGATATTTTCCTGTCGACCATTATAGAACTATCCTTTAATTAATAATTTACATTACTTAAAATATATTCGAAATATTCTTATTTGATCTTTTTTTCACGTAATCTCTCAAAGAAGAGTAAAGTTTCTTTGACTCTCTCAATATTATCTAAATCTAGATTATAAAATAACTATATCATTTTGAACTTAATAATATATAAAATATATAATATTATATATACTATTCTGAGGTATGACAGATATCGTGTCAATTACTATTCCTTATATATACTATATAATATAATATTTGTTATATAATATATTATATTATTAATCTAAACATTATTATTATTATATTATCTAATTTGTTATAATATATAGATAGTATTATACCTCAAAACGAGATTTATCGTTGCAATTACACGATGCTCTATAGCTAACACCTAGCTTGAAAAAGACATCCATCGAACTTGACAGAAAGAAAACTAATAGAGAAAGTATAAGTGTGTATATATATGATATAATATATAATCATCTATATTATGATATATATAATATATAAGTTGATGAGGATGATATATATTATATATAATGTAGATAGCTATACGTATATTATAGCTAGATTAGTATTTATCATATATACCTGATCACACTGATATAATATAAAAGACTCTCGATATAAATATAGGCCTTCTATCACATATTGACAGATATATATATAATATACACTTTATCCCCTAATATATTGTAGATAATATAGTAAATGAATATTCATATGCATTTCACAATTTTAAAAAATATAATTACTTCTCTACTTTCAATATAGTGGGTATATTACTACAATATAAAAGTAGCTATATATCGTTAAAAGTTATAATTTTCTGTCGTTATTATCAGAATTTCTTTTTGTTTAAATACATGGGATAAGTCTTTTTGGCGAATAGGTGATAAGCATTATTATGGCAGACATAAAGGTAGACTGAGTGCATAATATATACATAGTATACTAGCTTATACTCTTGATGAGGATGATAGGTGGGTATGTATATATAAATAGGGCTATCATCATTATTTTATTCAAGATTAGAATATTAGTTAAAATATATAACGTATAATATATACCGATATATAATAATTATAAGGTGTATATGGTTATACATTATGATTCTAATATATATAGTTAATCACAGAGAAATATATATATCATCCTGGCATAAGGGGGTATACCATACTATATATATATCATATATATATAAATTTAATGTATATACTACTAGGTATATATAGAACTTTATATACAAATAAAGTTATACCTAATATTCTCTATATATAAAAAGTTCCAGTAATTTTCTATTTATATTCTTTATCTTACCTCATATACTCTCTATTATCATCCACTTTATACATAACAGTATATATATTCTATAATATATATCTATAATATTACTTCTAACAGTAGTATAAGTAATATGGGATAATAATTATAAATTATTTGAATCATTCATTCCCTGGTTATTTACGCAAAAATGGGTATATATATATATAATATGCAGTATATAATATTACTATATACTACCTATATATAATGTTGATCTAAGAAATTAAATTATATATAGATATATATCATATATATGAAATACTAATTTAGTTGATTATATCGTGATCAAATTATGTTTTCCGTCATTATCCTATTACTCATACTATATCTATATGTACTAGGTTTATAAATCTATATATAGTAGGTATAATCAGAGTTAATTTGTTGGTAAATATATATATAAATATGTATATATCAACTTGCACTATTTGGAAGTCAGCACGCTATCCGAAGACAACCAATTGTAGCTACAATAATACATATAAAAATAAAATTATGTAATTGGACGTTATTAAGTATTCCAGCATTTTATGCTTTCGATATGCTGACTTTAAATTTTTCAATGAACCTTTTCCTCCTTTGGCTCATCTAGAGAATAGTTTTAAATGGTAATTATTTGATCATCCTACTTCTGCACTCCGGTCCTCCCGTAGTGTGCAAGCGCAGAAGCAATTGAAATTCAACTGGTTTTGGCTGGTGAAGGCGTTTTGTTCATTTGGCAAGCCTGCCCTATTACTTAGCTTGAATGAATCTATTATTATTGATTTTAATTATTATTATTATTATTTATTATTATTGATATTATTAATTATTTAATTATTATTATTATTATTACTATTTTAATACTATACATTTTAATGGCTGCATTATTTTTATTGTTACTACCATTTATTATCATCCATTATTTTATTCTGATGAATTTTATATTTATGTATTATTAATAAATTAGTTATTATATTGAAAATTTACATTAAAAGTCAGTAGTTGTGTTTTGATGTTATTATTATTGCATTAGTGTTTTATTATTATTATTATTATTATATGTATATTATTATTATTATTATTATTATTAATTAAGGAAAGTAAATTTTGAAAGGTATGGCTGAAGATTAAATGCATTATATTGACTTAAAAAGGTAATGCTTTTTGTTTATTAACTTTTTGAGTTTCTACAATCAATTGTTCATAATTTGATTGGATTTTTATTATTATTATTATTAATATTATTATATTATTATTATTAATTATTATATTATTTATATAATATTATAATATAAGTACAGATAATTACCTTTAGAGTACATATAATCACCCTTGGAGTACAGTATACTATAATCAGTACTATGGATACAGTATGATCACGTCCATGTCTTTTTGTGTAGCTAATATTTAACTCAACTATTTTTGCATATATTCTTTTACTGCATTATATATATACGAGTAATACTGTATATGATATATCATAGTTGAGCGAGCAATTATATATATATATATATGTTATATTTTTTCTAATTTTTTATATATATCATAGGATATGCATAATTCAACGAGATAAACAAGTTTTATTTAGGTCAATTTTCTGTATACCCAACCGTTTGACCCGTACCCTCTCATACCCATTAAAGTTCCATTTGGGAAAGTATCTTTGTCTCTCTAAATTAATAAATGATATAATAATTTGTGAAGTATAGTTAAAACTAATTGACATTTAGCAGTAATTAAAAGGGGGACTACCCCAAATGGTCGACAGGAAATGGTCGACAAGACATCAAAAAAAATTTCCGTACAGACCGCCGCGGGCGTTAGGATAGGTTAGGTTAGGTTAGGTTAGGTTAAGCTAGGTTAGGTTAGGTTAGATTAGCTAGGTTTAGGCTAGGTTAGGTGTTAGGTTAGGTTGAGTTAGGTTAGTTATTGTGCTAGTTATTAGGGTTGTGCCAAGTTAGGCTAGGCTCAAGCTTCAGGCTAGGTTAGAAGCCAGGTTGCCAGACTAGGCTAGTTAGTTTCAGGTTAGGCTTAGGCTGGAGTTAGGCTGAAGTAGGTTAAGTCTCGGTTTTTCAGAAGCCAGGTTAGGTTGCTAGATTAGGTTAGGGTTAGGTTAGGTTAGGTTAGGTTAGTTAGGTTGTTAAGTAAGGCTAGGTTAGGTTAAGTTAGGTTAGGTTAGGTTAAGTTTGGTTAGGTTAGGTTAGGTTAAGTTAAGTTTTGTTTGGATTCGTTATAGAAATTCTAAAATAACCAGATTTTTTTTTTTTTTTTTTTTTTTTTTTACAAATTTCGAACATTTGACCTTTCGATCATTTTTCCCTGCCGGTCATTTGGTACTAACTTCATTAAAAGTATAAAGTATTTATTTAAAATTCACAAAAAATCTAGAGTCTAATAATCTCGCGTATTTTTTCTCATTAATGAACAAGAAAAAATTTTTATTTAATTTCTTTTTTAATTTATATCTTAAAATAATTCATACCCAGTATATATAGTTTATTATATGCCCAAAATCTTGAGTGAACAATTATTATTTAACCTTTACCTTTTCCTTGACTAATTTCTCTCTAATTTATCAAGAAATATATATATATATATATATATATATATATATATATATAATATAAATACAAAAATAGATATATATATGTCTATACATTTAGAAGCAGTAGAAGAGCATATATATATATATATATATATATTATATATATATATATATATATATATATATATATATATATATATATATATATATATATATATATATATATATATATATATATATATATATATATATATATAAACTACCTTTTAACGTGCTTTATCCCCTATGCAGGGGGTAACACGGGGGGACCACAGGAAATCGAACTTTAAGGCCGGCTATCCCAAACCAGCGCCACCAACATGTTCGCAGTGGAGTTTTAATTCGCGCCGCCAGATAGATAAAAACTCCAGCTGCTACGCGAGGATTGAAACCAGCGTCCTCTCATATGAGAGGCGGCGACTCAACCTCCTGCGCCACGAGGCGTATATATATATATATATATATATATGATATCAAAGATATGTATGTATATATATATATATATATATATATATATATATATATATATATATATATATATATATATATATATATATATATATATATATATATATATATATATATATATATATCAGGAAGATGTATTGATTTCTTTTTAGTTTTATACTCTTTAGTGAACCTGAAAAAAAGGTAGCATATAGTGACAAGAACTACTTGGGGATTTCGTGCATCCCTCCAGCCCGAGCATTAGTATGTGCATTTGGTACATTTGGTACATCTTTTAGTCTTTTTCTCTTCAGTTTTCAAATTATATATCTCTTTCAATCATCTTCCTCCATCACAGTTTCTTACGTTTATTTTTATTTTGTGTGTGTGTGTGTAGGTGTGTGTAGGTGTGTGTGTGTGTGTGTGTGTGTGTCTGTGTGTGTGTGTGTGTGTGTGTGTGTGTGTGTGTGTGTGTGTGTGTGTGTGTGTGTGTGTGTGTGTGATTTCCCATCCATCGGTCCCTTTAAACCTTTAAGTACTTTGTACGTACTTTCCCTGTTACAAGAGGATTTCCTCCCTTTTTTCCCCCATCATTGCCCCTTGGGTCATCCGGTGGCTCTTCCCGAATGGGTCTTCAGTTCACCTCACATTTATTCCCGTGGATGAGGATACAGAATAAAAACCTGTCTTTTCACGCGCCTATGACCGGGCCGTCAATTGTAGGAGACCCGAACCTTCTAGTTAACCGCGGAGGAGGTTGTCCTGCATTTTAGTGTAGAATCTTGGGCTCTAATGTGAAGTTATTTAGGTTCCATGCTCTTCACTGGAAGTAAACCGGCGTGGAGTTCTGGGAGGCTCTTCCGAGGACACATCTACAGCCTACCCTACCGAGTGGGGTCCAGGAAGTTGTGTGAGTCTCTGGTCTGGGACCTGTTGTGGGGAGAAGGACTACCCTTCCTTATGAAATATACGCCTTTCCAGCCCATTCTGTTGTTTACTTTTATGTTTCATCTGTTTTATTGTTATATTTGCTGATTCATGGAGACGATGTCTGTGGTTTAATTTTTTTTTTATGAAACTAGCACTTCAAGAAAAAACGTTAAACCAAGGCTTGTATTATTACCTTCTATCAGGTTCCCAGCCTGATCCCACCTCGGTCCCTCCTACTACTAGACCAACAGGTGTTTCCACTTTTATTCCTTCTACTACTCATGAAAGTTCTCTGCATATACCTCAGCTATTCGTCGCTTGGTATGCTCTTGACACCCAAGGTGCACAAACAGTTGGAGCAATCCCGAAAAGGTACCCCCGGTCATAGTCGTTCTCACTTGCTTACTCCATATGCTGCTCCACCTCCGGAAATGCTAGCTGACATATCATTCCCGATACATTACTGCGATCCATTACCTCAAAAGCTCTTACTGAACAAAAAACCATTATTCTTAGCGATGCACTTGAGAAAGTTTTAGGATTTGAAGACCCCCTGAGTCACATTAATAAGAAATGGGTCCCTTCTCGTTCAAGCTACTACCCGGAATCAAAGTTCCATCTTGTCATTCTTAACGTCTCTTGAAAACATCCCTCTTATTTTCACTCCTGATGAATTAAGAAACACATCTAAAGGCACCATTTATTTTTCAGAACTGAAAAACAAAGATATTGCTGTCATTTTAAGAAATCTTCAGCAGTAAAGATTTCCCGTTACAAACTTTAATAGATTTCCCTCCCGTCGGGACTCGCCTGATACCCCAAATCCTCGTTTACTTCTGACCTTTAGTACCCCTTTTCCACCTTCAAAGGTAAAAATAGGGTTTACAAGTTACAGTGTTTGTACGTTTATTCTCAGACCCAGTCGTTGCTTTAAATACCAACGGTTTGGTCATCTCCAAAAATACTGTAGGGGACCGCATGACATATACCCAGTCTGTAGAGAAGGATTTTACATTCCCTGTGAAAACACAAAACACTGCAAAAACTGTGGAGGACTCCACAGTGCCTCTTCCTTAAAATGCCAGCCTTACCTTTTTGAACAGGAGGTTTTGGAGTTATGTACTATACAAAAATTGAGCAGGAGAGATGCCATACACCAGCTCAAAGACAAATATCTCACAAGACAAAGACAATCTTATGATACAATTGCAGCAGCCCCCTTGCCTCCGCTTGTTAATCCACCGATACAACCCCATTCCAGTAGAACTCTTCCCCCAAATTCTAGCGAAACTCAAGCAGTTACTCCAACACTGCCAGCCTGCATTGCTTATACTACCGATTTCTCAAATAGTCACAAAGCAGCCCTTAATCCAATCTCCCGTTCAAAATGCCATCAACAACCCTACTCTGAGTACCAGTTTTCAACTAATCAGCAATGAAAATAAGTTGATTCACCCCATACCCTTTCCCATCATGCTTTAATTTTTAAGGCAGAATTGATGGCTATAATGATTGCCCTCCCTCGAATTCTGTCCCTTAACCAAGACCACTCTTATGTCATTTATTCAGATTAGCTCAGCGCCCTCCAGGGCCTTAACATCCCTATTCTAACAACAATTTCTTTGGCTGCTCCACTCTCGCAAGAAACATATTACACTATGTTGGACTCCCTCTCACGTAGGGATGGATAACTGGCAGCGAAATAGCTGGCAGAGATGCCCGAACGGCCTCCTCCTCTTTCTGGAGCTGCTCTAGGTACATCCCGGATGCCATTCGGCATGGTAGCCTCCCATCAACTGATTATTTTCCTTCTCTCCGACAAGGCTTCTGGTCTTACTGGCATGAGTGCTGGGCGAGTGATCAGATAGGGGCGAAACTTAGAAATTTAAAGCCGAACATTGGTGAGTGTTCTCCTCTCACCGAAGAAAGCGTTTGCACGAGGTGATATTTACACGCTTCCGTATTTACCAGACCAATATCACTCACAGCTAATACATGTTACGGGACCTCCTCCCATCTGCAAATTTGCAAATTTTGCCATCATCATGCCCCGCAATCTGTTCACCACATCTTCATTGATTGTTCTCAACTGGATCCCATTCGCCGTCGTCATTTTCCTACTATATGGTCCATAACACCTCCTAAAAGGCTATCCTATATCTTATCTGAATCATCTCACGTTAACAGTAATTATTTTATCTTATCTAAAAGAAGTGAATATTCTTCACAACACAATTTTTTATGTAATATTAGGACTATTTATAATGTAAGGACATTTTATTTTTTATTTAGCTTTATTTATTCTTGACTGAATATTCATTTCGCCATTCAAATTTTCTTTTACTGACATTCAAAATATGTATGAGCCAGGACCCACCCATGGAGTTGATTATTCAACCCAGTGTGGCCGCTTCCTTGTGGGCCGTGGTGAGTCCTGTACACACACTCAATATATATATATATATATATATATATATATATATATATATATATATATATATATATATATATATATATATATATATATATATATATATATATATATATATATATATATATATATATATATCATTTGTTGAATCCAAGCAAGCAAGGTATTATAACTTGTTGTTTTAAAAGCAACACTTTCAAACATGCGATGGTTTGTGTGTGTTAGAAATTTAAAGCTTCGATGCTCTTTTTTAGTGCAATGTCTCGCTTTCAGCTCAGATTTGCACTTAACACCATAGCGTTCCCCTCCACCTCCATACATAACCAATCCACTAATGACACAGACGTAAATCCTAAAATTGAAACGAAATTGAACATTCTTCACAAATCCTGATCATGTACTCAATAATTATTAGTTTTTAGTTCAATAGCAAAATTTCTTCGCCAAGTGAGGTTCAAAAATATTGAATAAGTTGTAGTAGTAGTATAGTAGTAGTAGTAGTAGTAGTAGTAGTAGTAGTAGTAGTAGTAGTAGTAGCTATTCACATCACAGAATCAAATATGGTGCTTGTGAAGTGTGCAAGAATTGGTTAAAAGGAGGATACAGTTCATACATAAGGTCGTAGAATAATTCACTTCACATAAAAATGTATACTGTTTTCTATATGCATAACTAAAGCCGTTTTCGTTTTTGCATTTGTGCTTACGAAACGTAAGAAATGCTCGAGTTTGCTTTCGTTTATGTCAAACTTAGCGCAAAATCGAGAAAAATGCTCACCAAACGTAAGGAATTTACTTAATTCTGTAAGGTTGCTATGCTTGCCGAATTTAAGCACGTTCCTACGAAAAAATGTAAACAAACAAAATGGCGGCATGGTAGGTTCGTTTGGTTTGATGAATGTTTCATTCAATAAAATTAACTTTAAATTTAATTCCTTCCAAATCGATAAACTCAATCACAATAGTTGATCAATTATTTGTAATATAAACCATTTCTTATTTTTTTTATTTCTTTTTATTCCAAAACCACGTGGTCCATCACAACAGCTGATTTCAAATGTTTGTAAACGAAGCTTTCGTTTATGCACGAAATTCGTGCTAAAACTGGGTGAGCATTTCATATCGAGCGTAAGCACAAATGACAAAAACGATAACGGTCTAAAAAACTTGTATTCATAAAATGAAGACGATATAAAGGACATTTTATTAATTTATTCATTTATTTATATTTTTTCAAATAAAGGAAATAACATACATGTAAAAATTCTAAGCAGTGATAGAATAGATAGATACGAGAGAATAAGCAAAACGTCAAATATAAATGTAAACGAAGAGAATAAGAACAATGGTTTCATTAAAGTATAAGGAATAGTAAGTAAAAGCAATTAATATTTGAAATTAAGGCCTCAGATTTGACAGATGAAGTTTAAGTTTGCAAAATCTTAAGTAGATTTATTATATCGAGAAATTTGATTCAAATATTTTGGGAGATAATATAATGGATTACATTAAAAATAACCTCAAACATTGAGATACACAAATTTACAGAACTTTAAGTAGAAATCTGAGTTTCAAATCAATTAGACTTAATGTCGAGATCTTAGAAAAGGATAAACATTTATTAGAAGATATGTTGCCTAAGGTATAATTAATATATATATATATATATATATATATATATATATATATATATATATATATATATATATATATATATATATATATATATATATATATATATATATATAATATAAAAAAAAAATTGTATGCCTATATAGGTATATATATATATATATATATATATATATATATATATAATAAAAGCAATGAAGCAAATTAATTAAGAAAATGGAATCTTTGTGATTATTTATGTTTATATAATTGTAATTCGTTTATAAATAATTTAAAAATTCATAGAAATTTTAATGGAATCGCAAGACGCTTTATTAAATAATTACAAGAACTTATGTTATTAAAAAGAGGATATATATTTGGTGAAAAATTACGATATTTAAATAAAGGTTCTATTGTTCATGCAGCTTTTTTTTTTTTTTGATTTGATTAAATCATTTGACAAAATGAATCATAAAATTCTGTTTAATAAATTGGGTGATATTAACATTCCAAACAGTCTTCTTAAACTTATAGTTAGTATGTATTATAATTAATCAATCGTCCTGTATAAAGTTAAATAATTGATTTTCTGAGTTATGCTGGATTAAGAATGGTGTGAGACTGAAACGCATCTTATCTCCTCTCCTGCTTTGTTTATATTTTAATGAATTAATATGAAATATCAGATTGTAATGTGGGAACGAAATTGGGCCTTCGTTTGTAATAATTTATATGTTACGCAGATGACTTGGTTCTACTACTATCTCCATCAATTAAGTGTTTGCATCTTTAATTAAATAATACTGAAGAAATAATAACAAGAATCTGTTTAAAAATAAACTATAATAAAAGTATAACGACGAATATTTGTAGAAGATATTACAATATGAAAGAAGGAGAGATAGAATTTGTTTAATCAAACGGTACGTTGAAAAATACTTGCGAACGAATTATCTTAGTTTTATTATATAAATAACCATTTAGAAGGTAAATCAGATATTCAAATTTTAAGAGATAATTTTTTTTAATAAATTTAATGTAATTGTAAGGAGATTTAATTCATTAGGTTGAAATATTTTATTGTAACTTGGTTGAGTCTTATTGTATACCATTCATTGTAGCTGATTTGTGAACTAATTTGAGGAATAGTAGCCAAATTCTAAACCAGTTTGGCATATATCATAAAGGTATTAAAAATATGCAAGGTATCGAACAGAAGCAGTAACCACGAAATTTGTAATCAAATTGGTGTTCTTATGTTTAAATATTATGTTAATTATCTTAAGGTATGCACAACTTTTAGGTTACTCTTTTAAGCCCTGTACGTTTGAAGAAGGGATTAAATTGGGGCTCACGAGAGGCATTCTTAGAGATAATAAAATAATTTTTAATAAAGTCTATGGATTCTCACATGTTCTTCAGAATGATTTGGATGTTTTAAAAGTTAGATTTTTTTTTTTTTTAAATCTATCTATCTCGTTTTTGATATGCAAATTATATATATTGTTTTCTGTACTTTGCTTACGAAATTAGGAATTAAAGTCTATCTATCTATCTATCTATCTATCTATCTATCTATCTATCTATCTATCTATCTATCTATCTATCTATCTATCTATCTCTATCTAACTATCTATCTATCTATCTATGAAATACTTTCCATAATAATTAACAAAGATAAGGTATGTAAATGGGAAAAAATAATACGATTTTATTTACTTTTTATTTACTTATTAGTAATTATTTTACAATAAGTTTTCAAGTCTATACTAATATCACAGTTTAGAGGTAATATATATATATATATATATATATATATTATATATATATATATATATATATATATATATATATATATATATATATATATATATATATATATATATTATATATATATATATATATATATATATATATATATATATATATATATATATATATATATATATATATATATATATATATATATATATATATATATATGTATATATATATATATATATGTATTAATATTATTAGAATCTTAAAATATACTTTCATTTAAAAATTGTTAATACATTTATATTATTAATCGTATATATATTGTGTGTATTATATTACATATTATTATATATATATATATAGGTATATATTATTTTTATTATTATTATATACATATCCCTATATTACATTCATATATATATATATATATATATATATATATATATATATATATATATATATATATATATATATATATATATATATATATATATTATTATATTATTATTATTATATAAACATATTATTATTATATTATTACATATTATTACATATATTATTATTATATTATTATATTATATATTATTATATATACATAAGTTATTATTATATTATTATTATTATTATATATATTATTATATTTTATATTATATAAACATATATATTATTATTATTATATATACATATATATTATACATACATACATTATTATTATTATTAGATTATATATATTATTATTATATGTGTATATATATATATACATATATTATTATTATTATTATTATATTATATATACATATATACATATTATTATTATATTATTATTTATTTATTATTATATTATATATATACATATATTATTATTATTATATATTATTATTATTATTATATATATATATATATATATATATATATTATTATTATTATTACATACATATGGAACAAACATACTACATAATTCTGACCTCACTATTTTATGATATTCATTATTATATATATATATATTATTATTATATATATATATATATATATATATATATATATATATATATATATATATATATTATATATATATATATTAAATATATATATATATATATATTATTATTATATTATTTATTATTATTATTATTATATATATATATATATATATATATACATATATATACATACATAAATATATATATATATTTATATGGTATATATATATATATATATATATATATATATATTTATATATTGTTTTTTAAAGAATTGCTTTGGTTTTATACTGAGTAATTTTAGTTAGCCTTTACTTATATACATTTTTTTAAAAAAAAAAGAATAAAAGTTTAAAAAGCTTAAAGAGTCAATTTATTTCTTATCACGTTGTAACCCTTTGTATGTTTGTTGGGGATTTGACTAAGGTTTTGTAAGTTTCATTATTGATTTCAATATCGTAGTAGAGTAACACCCTGTTCCATAAATCCGTAGCAAGTTTTTTCCAATCGGATTTTGTGGGATCTAAATGAGCGAATGTAAATGGTGGTGGGTTGGTTAAATTTTGATTTGCCCTTGTTCTTTCTAGCCACTCTTTCATTTCACTATGGTCGTAGCTATATCTTGAATTCATATATAGTGGTTGGATATTCAAAGTTTGTGCTAACAAACCCGTAACCCATACGTCATCAACCCATATCTGTGGGGCTACGTTCAAATGTGCGACTTTACAAAGATCTCTGGCAACGTCTGGGCTTGCTAAGTAAGACAATCCTCCTAGATAAGAAGGATATTCATTCCAAGGATATTCGGCTATTGACACTGTCCATTTACCTTCCCTCTGAGGCTTTGTTCCACTAGGAAAGACATTTCCCGCCAAAATATTCTTCATGTTGTTATTTATCGCGCCAAATGTTCTGACTAAATATTGATATAAGCCAATGATATCTATAAATGCATCATCATCGGCTTTCAAGAAGAATATTGAATTAGAGCAATGTTCGGAAGCATGTTTAAGCCCCAAAATATGTTTATATCTTAAATTGTGGTATAGATCTGAAAATGAGCCTTGTATGATATCTCCATAACGTCGATTTTCGTCGATAATTAAATCCTCTATATTGGGTCTAATGTAAGGTTGGGGTTCATCTCCATCGTTAACTTTTCCCAAAACGAACAGAGTACGCATCGACCACCAAAATCCATCTTTTTTATCGGAAAATAAATGTAAACCACCCCAAGTTGATCTTACAACTTGCCTCTGCTTAAAATGGTCAGGTTTCGAGTGAACAATTATTGTGAACAATGAATTTTCTGTCGAACATAGTTTGGGTGAAGGTAATTGTAATAATGTAAAGTTGCTGAGATCTAGCAACC
>JABUQX010016671.1:0-7500 GCA_015478945.1 Trachelipus rathkii | reverse complement strand
TCTCCTAACGTGCATTTTACAAATTAGACTGCCCGGTGTAAAACGGAACGCATTTCCCTCTACGTCTTTAATATATATCCTTATAGAGCAAATTTGTGCTTTACTTAGAGGTAGATAATGAACATTCGGAAAGGTGACTACCTTATCAGTAAGGTGGACCACCCGTAACAAAGGGGCTGTAACGTTACCTACATATTGATGGGAAACAAGATCGGTGTAGATGTAAGCCAGCCCTGGGCGGGTGAGCATCTCGGAGGGGGTACATGAATAATGCAGCACTCGGTCCGCTTCATCTTTTTGTTCATGCCAAGTTAAGGGTTTATTCTCCACAGATAGTATAACCCTCTTCAGCATAGTAGGGATATCATGGAGTATATCCAGTTCACCATACCTTTTACGTACATGTTTTCTTTGCCATGGTGACCGCTCGAGAAAAAACATGTCACGATCTCGCAGGTTTACACTTGCTTTTGATCTTAAAGATATTATTACTTTATCTTCATTGGCTCGCATATCAGTTTTGTATAGCAAATCCTTACACATGATACTCACATCAAAGAGTTCGTTTAAATGACTGAAAATAGCAGGTACTGATTTAAAATATGCTTTTCGCAGAGCAAATTCTTCAATGAAGTATTCTTTTGTAGCAAATGTGGAAGTATTCACCTTTTTGGCAATTGTAGTCCTTTTCAGAAAACGAGTACCTTCCGCTTGTAATATAGTTTCAACACATTCTACACTCCTGTACACGGTCATCCAGAATAGATTGGGTGGTAAATTTTCTATGTCCGTATTTAATATCATTTCACATAAGCCCACTTCATACTCTGCTCGTTCAAGATAAACATGGTTAACTAACTCCGTTGTAAAATCAGCGAGATTATTATCAGGATGTAAATCTCCATTGATGCTGAAGACGGCAGAGTTAAATAAAATGATCTAACCTCTCCAGATTATAATTATCAACTGCAATTAATGATTCTTACTTCACGTGCTTTTATTAGTATAAACTTAGCAGATACCCCCTCTCCATTTCACCAGTTACCTGTTTATTTTTCCTCTGCTCTTAGTAGCTATATTTTCAATTTATATCATGAGTTAACAGGATTGAACCTTACCTTTTGTATTTCTTGTTTATAGAATCCTCCTTTTATTTTTTCACCATCTAAATCCTCCAGATAATATAACTTTAAACTATCACGTCGGTGCGACCGGATATTGTGAACTTTAAAAACTTCAGTAGTCCAACCGGATTCATACCCCTTTCTGAATCTTTCTTCGGTCCGCGATACTCTTACATAATCGTTCACCTTTATTCCTGAATTATCTTTTATTTTGTTTTCTTTTTCGACCCTAGATGTGCTACAGCCTCTCGTTTTTGACATTTCTAAAGGTGTTGTTTTTATAGTTCTATGGTAAGATCTGTTATAAGAATAAGCCAGGTCGTCTAGTATATCAATATATTTAAAAGTGTTCATTTTAGTAAAATACCTATGCATGCGCTCCTTAATAGTACGCTGGACTCTTTCAACTATAGCAGCTTTGTTTACGGAAAATGTATTGTAATAGCTTATACCATACTCCCAAGTCAACTCTTGAAACTCCCGCCCCTTGAACTCCATGCCTGAATCCGTCCAAAATGATTTAGGCTTTCTCCTCTCTTCCCTTATAATTTCAAGTACTGCACTGGCAACTGTAACTGATCTTTTATCTTTTAACGGTTTCAGCCATAGGTATCTAGAGTACACGTCAATAGTAAAAAGTACGTATTGAATCCCCTCATTATAAGAGCTATATTTAATCATTTCCGTTAAATCTAATTGCCACACACTATCGAGTTGAGAGGCTATGGTTTTCCGCGTAGGAAATTTTTTTCTTACAGGCTTATGTAGAGTAAATGCCTCTTCGCCACTCTAAATATTTTTTTAAACTCTTTTTTCTCAATAATTAGGATGCCTTAAAGCAAACCTGGTTGAAACCTCAAAAACTAATTTTGGTTTCCCTCAGGTTAAAGTAATATTTATCAACTACCTCCTTGGGCCCCATGTCCGCTACAGATCAATATGTAAGCGGATTATATATATATAATAAAAATAAATAAAATAATAAATAAAATTAAATAAAATAAAATAAATAAATTTAAATAATAAAATAAAAATAAAAATAAATTTAAATAAATTTAAATAATAAAATAATAAAAATATATAAATATATATATATATATATATATATATATATAATATATATATAATATATATATATATATATATATAATATATATATATATATATATATATATAGATATATATATATTATATATATATATATATATAATATATATATATATATATATATTATATCAATATATATATATATGCACAAAACCCGAAATAAAAGGATAAGGAAATGTAAAAATATAAAAACATTTTATTTACAATGTTACGATAATATTTACACAGATGTAGTAATATTTACAGTAATAATAATAATTACTTTAATGCATCGAGAATTGCCTGCGTCGTTTCAACGTAGGATTCTAATCCAGCCCTTCCCTCTCCCGTGATGAACATATACATTTCGGCCGCTGAAATCTTCAGAGAATGATTTTTACATCTTTCACTACTCATTTCCTCATTCCAAGCTGATGTAAAGCGATTATGGTCGACGACCTCTATCATCTTATCAACGTTGTTAGAGTTAAACAAGAAACTGGAACTGTAGATATTGTAAACCAGGCGGTATGAGGTATTTATAAGGTCCTCCAGTGGGTATTCGTATCTTCTAATCTATGTAGGAATTCTTCGTTCATCTTTAGGAACAACTCGATGGATTCTTTACCACTTATTGTAACTGCGTGAACGCTTGGTGAGAAAACAGATGACGCATTGCGACGTAGCCAGCAGCCTATATGTACCCTTGGGATGTTTTCATGTAAGGAAAAAACCAAGGTTAAACGCTTGTGATCTTCAGACCCACCTTGTGATATAGCCAGCCCCCATTCATTTACCACGCTGAGGTTCATATAGTCTTTGGAAACCCAATCCGAGACAGCTTCCATGATGATGGCGAGACTTTCTACAGAGATGAATAAAGGTTTGTTATAAGCTGGGAGGGGGGCTAAGCATGTAATGTATCGGTCCCCTGATGATCTTCTTCTAAAACGAAGGATGACAGCGCAATGCTGATGGACCACAGACCAAGACGTTAGCTCACTGATCGTGGTATTTCTAACTAAGCACGTCATTTCGTTCGTAACACAGCTACTAACCACTGGAAGGAGGGAATACAAATATATGGTTTGCCAGAGCACGCGCAGGGTTTATATACATGAATAAGAGGTGGGCGGAGCTTGTCTTACGTTCCCTCACCCAATCATCTGATTAGGCTTAAGAGTTATGATGGTGAAACATAAGAGGCGGAGTTACACTTTTAGGCCTAATTGCGTTAACCTCGTTCTTGTATATACAAGAATGAGTGTGTGTATTCTTGTATATTCCTGTCCGTCGTGGTTTCTGAATATTTTATGATGAGAGTGAATCAGTTGTAATCAAATGACGTAATGTATATTACATTCTTAACCAGTTTCGCGCTAGTTCATTTCGCTTTTTTCTTATTACTTGAGGACTACTTATTGTTTTACTCTTACGATGTAATATTCCCTTGTAAGGCCTTTCATTAGGACCTACAGGCTCGGATACCGATGGTTGATAATGATTATCCCAATCCTGTAGCCTTTGCTTATTATTAATTAAGCTCCTAGGGAAATTAATGCCCTGTAGTTCACGTTTAATGGCATCCCAACCTGGTATAGGCTTCTTTTTCCAGTCTCGAATTAAGTCTGAGACTAAGTCTACTATATTTGAGCCCTGCAGTGGTTGATCATTAACTACAATCTGCCCTAATTCGTTCCAATTTAACTGATCTTTTAAAGTATCATATAATGCGTTTCCTTTATTCTTCAATGTAGGTGGTAAGCTGTTTTCTAAAACCTTTTTAAAATCCTTTCTTTCATAATCCCGTTGTGAAACTTCATTTGAAATAGGATGCATTCCTGTATACTTGTCTTTGACTTCTAATAATTTTTGTAATATTTCCTGATATTTCAACCTTTTCTCGTCTACATTAACTTTTGAAGTTAATATATCTGCTAATTCCTTTTCAAAAATACGTATCTGTTCTACGCGGGGATCAAGAAGTGTTTCGGGTAGTGGTTGAGGAAAAACCAGAGAATTATCCTGTAACTTTGTATATTGTTCGAAGGGGATTACTACAGCCTTCTTCATTCTTACGTGTGATTCCCGGCTATCAGTTTAGACAACAAAGGACCAACTACGGAGAAAGTATTGGAAGGAAAACTCCGGCCTCCTTGTTGTAACAGTTTCTTTTTATGCTTTAAATTCTTATTCGTCTTAACTTTACGGACAAGTTTACGAATGATGTTGCTGTGACGACGTAACTTTCTCTTCTGACCAGTTTTCAATGGTATGACCTGTTTTACCATATTTAAACAGATCTCACAGATACAGTTTACAAATGCAGTGTTTTTTAGTAATTTCTCTTTTTCTTTTTTACTAAGTTTCTTATAATTTTTCATCAACGGTAAATATTTCTTTATACGCATTATCCAGGAATATAAACAGTTTCGATTTCGGAGGGTAGAATGTTGGTGCGGAGCAGCACTCTGTATGTGTTTTTAGGGCGAAGTTCGCACATCAAATAACCGTGAGGGATCGAAGTAACCTCTTTATATACTTTTAAGAACTCTTTCCTTTGAAGGGGAAACATTTGACTGGCTAGCACGTTGATCTGACTCATGTCTCGTCTCTGGCCGAAAAGAATCAAGTACTGGGTATTCAATGAGATACTACGCATATGCTTGCTTTGGTGAAAAATGTTCTGGGTTATGAAGAACACCGAGATATTTAGATGATGAGAATAAACTGTAAATGTTTCGGCTACATCAATATTCACCTTATGCATGAGGTCGTCCAGTATTATTACCTTATGTCCTTTAATGTTCTCTAACGATTTTACGTCATAGATGCCTTCATGGAAATGAATAAGGTTTTTATATTCGTTAAACTTTGCCTGAAATACGTTATAACACCATATTATTTTCACAGGTCGCTCTTCAAATATCTCTAATTCACTTAATAATTTTAGTATCGCAAATGTCTTTCCGCACCCAGTTGGACCGGCTATAAGACACGTCGCAGGCTTCGGAATCGTCGGTAAGTTACAATCTAATTATTCTATATATTACTGAAAAATATTACTGAAAAATACTGTTACATAATAGTATGTTACACAATTGTTTATGAATTTTCATTCTTTTTCCAGAAAAAACAGAAACAGAAAGGGCACCCTGGACGGATTGTAGATGATGGGGCTGTTGCGGGTCCTTCACGCGTAGAGGTGTTTCATGACGATGAGGACGAGGTTGATGAACCACCTGCACCTTTCTCGACAGAATTGTTGAAGGTAACACGTGAAGGATCTACGCGTAACTCAGGGATTATCGACCACCACCGCTACAGAGTACGTATCGACACCAGACGGGTCTTTAACGGCACTCGAGACATTAACGAGGTGTTAGTAGCTGTCATACACAGCGTGATAGAACAGGTACGAGAAGTAGTGACATATCGAGAGTATACCCTCAGGGCAGGTTTCCTTTTTACGGATAGGAATGGAGGCCAATTCCACATCCGTATTCCTCATGAAGAGATATCTCGACCAAATCTCGCGCAGTATCTGTCGGATCGTTTTCTAGAACTCTTTCAGTCTGGTGACCAAGCCATGTTGGACGATTTCATTGTAGATGTCCAGATATGTCATAATCCAGAGGGTAATGGACCAATTGACCCTTCGTCTGTGAACTTTAAACATAAAGATGTTAATAAAGTACAATTAGGTATAAACAACGATGATAGGAGTGTAAGAACAAGTGTAGGATGTGGGTTCAGGGCTATAGCTGCATGCTATAAGCTCCACAACCATGTACCTAAAAAACCAGGGCAGTCTGCGCCTAAAATAAAAAAATTTAAACCTAATAATCTACATACAATAGGTGAAGAGATCGCAACTCATTGCGGTCTGACTTATGAAGAACCCCTAAAGGCTGAGGATTTTGCAGTAATAGAGGAAAAATTAGAGTGTAGGATATTTGTTTTTACTAAAGATGAGAACGGCAAACTCGAGATAATGTTTAAACCTCACGAACAGAATAGAGACTTACCTCTCTTTGTAATAGGATATGACTCCGAGGAAACCCATTATTATTATCCTTTTCCTGGAGATTCCATCAAGATAGCTTTAGGTAGTGTAGTTCCTAAGAATATCGCTGGTCCTGTTTTTTGTCATCAGTGCTATAGTTTCACAGATCATTTAATTAACCATTTACAAAACGAATGCACTGAATACAGATGCGGGCAATGCTTAACTTATAAATGTAAAGCTTTGCCGGGCGACACATCTACACTTTTACATTGTGATAAATGCAATCGGGATTTCTATAATGAGGATTGTCTTAAATTGCATAAAGACCTCACCTGCAAGTACCTTAACGTGTGTACATTATGTGACAATGAGATAGTAGCTGATAAAGGGGGCGACCACCAGCACGACTGCATGCATATTAAATGTGGAGTATGCGACGAGAAGTATGGAATAGAGGGCGATAATCATCAATGTTTCATGAAGAAAATCAAGGTTCCTACAGATGACGCTTTCGCAAAACGTAAGAAAACATTTACCTTCTATTATGATATCGAAACCTATAATCATAATACTCGTGAAGAGGAAGGAGGCAGCATAAAAACAGATATGCTCCCCTATATTCTAGTTAGTAGTGTTATTAGTATGCAATAACTGCGCGAGAGCAAGAACTAGACAATTCATCACCGTGTGAGACTTGCGTACGGCACGAAACTAGAAATATTCAAATGAATTTGGAAGCAAACAGAAGGTATGAGAAGTTGCCCAGTCTATCTTTCTTCACTATATATTTCAGATTTGCCGGAAAAACACAAGAAGTCAAAAACATACTTAGTTGCACTCATAATGGAGGGTAAGTTTGACAATTCATTTGTTGTACAGCCAAAACTGCTTGCTCGACCTTACCGTCCATTTCCCATATCCTCCAACCAGTGAAGCGCGGCAACCAAAATGTGATAACTATGGACAGCTAACCACAACATCCAGTTTAAGGACACGCTAATGTTTATGCCCTGTGCACTGAAAAAACTCCCTAAATGCATGGGCATTACAGGTGAGCTTTCTAAAGGATTCTTTCCTTACCGATTTCTTACCCTTGAGAATATAAATTACAAGGGCAAAATTCCGGATAAGGAGGCTTTTGAGACACATCGCATGTCCGACAGTGAAAAGTCCGATTTTGAACGTTGGTATCAAACATTTAACAATAAGGACTACGATATCATGAAGGAATGTACAACGTACTGCGTTCAAGACGTTAATATTCTTCGTCAATCCTTCGAG
>JABUQX010016670.1:0-25901 GCA_015478945.1 Trachelipus rathkii | reverse complement strand
GGTTATATTTCTGGAAATAATACTGAAAAGAGTAGGAGTACCGAAAATAGTGATAAAGTGGATAGAATTACCTCCGACGGAAATTCAAAAAGTTTGGTTGGTGATAATGAAGTTGGCTCATATAAATCATCGGAGAGAGAAAACGAAGTAGTTCTACTTTGAGCTCATCTGACAAAGACAAGTTGATCAAGATGTCTAATAAAAAATCAGCAAGGCGAAATGCTACTCCAAGAAAAAGGCAAATAAATACTCACCATGAATCAGATGTTGGCTCGATCAGTTGTTCAGTAATACAAATGCCAAGACAAAAATATGTTCTCCGAATTGGAAAATATATTCATACTTTAGAAAGACTTGAGAGAAATCTAATTCCATCGAGTGACCGTCTTGCTGACTCTGAAAGTAATCTTAGTTTCGCGTCGTCTTCTAAGAGGTATTGGGGAAAAGAAATGAGAAGAATTTGAGTTCAGAATCAACTACAACTAATTGTGGAAGTAACGATTCCATCTCAAATCGATTTGGATCAAGGGAATTTGTTGACTCTCTTCATTCTTCAAAAAGTGTTGATGATACGTATATAGAACACCAGGGTTCCTCAAACCAAGAAGATAAAAAGAAAGATATACAAGATATACTTTCATTAAAGATTCTCTCAAATAATAATTCAACATCTTCCAAAAATTGTGAAAAAAGATTTCCAAGCGATAAAAAATTTCGGTATGCCAACAGGATGATCCTAGGCGAAGGCTTTGGACATGTAACCGATTTCAAAAAATTGTTGGCTTCAAATGACGTGGATTGGGAAATGAAACCTTATAGATTTTTTCTTAAAGACAGACAAAATTGAGAAGGGGTGCATAGCACTCTTGATGACGAATTTGTAAAACAATATCGTGAAGTTGTTCCTGGTACTTATGATGACAACTTTGTTGAACAAAGTCTTGAAGTTGTGCCTAGTACTTATGAGGATGACTTTGTTAAACAAAGTCGTGGACTCGCTTCCTACTTATGATGACGATTTTGTTAATAAAGGCAAAACGTTGCTAAAAGGAAATTCTGGCTTAAACAAACCAGTAATTGTAGTCCCGGAAAAACCTTTGTAGGGCGCATGGTGTATGCCGGTCGAATAGCGTCCCATTGACATCGATACACCATCCATAGTAAAGTCGTATGCAGATATCGAATGATCGATAGCATCTCTCCTGACCAATAACAAGGCCGCATTTGAACGGAGCATCGCCGCTTCATAACCTTCCCTCAGCGTGTTGGACGGGAAGTAAGTTAGTCGAGGTAGCGCCTCGGTGAACGAACTTGCCAACCACCACGCGACCTACCCACTGGTGTTGCATGAGAAGTTTGTGAAAGCGAAACCGGAACAGTTCGAGAAACAGGTCGGAGTCCTGAGTGTCAGGAGGGTTTGCTTCGAAATAAGCCGGCTTGAGACAGCCGATAGAAACGACCTTAGTGCGGAAAGGACGTTGGATAGTAAAAAAAACTTCTCCTCTCTAAGCACCACCGGAAAAGGTCTGTCGTATTTAGGTTGGAGAAAAATGCCTTATGAATCATGCCTCACAAAGACATGTGTGCAAGAAGATAGATCCTTCGGAATGTAAGAGTGCAACTTTTGAAGGTGTTGGTCTCCACCACTCGGCACAACGTCTCAAGCGGGTAAGATAGGAAAGAGGATTTGAGAAAGGAGGAGGGAAGACTGAGAAAAGATTTTATCAGGCAAACGAAGAGCGGAACCATAGGAAAATTTGGCAGCAGAGCACTGAAGATCTTCCTTAACAGCCGCGCGTGTGCCAAGCATAATGAAAGGAAGAGATTCCGTCCAGCGTTCTGGTAGGGGCTGTGCTGCCAGTGACGCCTTGAGCTGATGGTGAAATCGCTCTGTGATTCCTTGGCCAATTGGGTGATAATTCGTGGTGTGAATTTTCTCCGAACCAGAGAGGCGCATCAAATCTCTCCAAAGAAAAGATTCGAATTGCTTCCCTGATCTGATGTGACTGTGAGTTTGACACCGAAACGCGAAACTCAGTGAGTATGAAAGCTTTGACTATAGATTCCACTGTGACGAGAGAGAGGGGAATCGCTGTGATTCAGCGTGTGAAACGATCGATACCAGTAAGAATGTACCGGTGACCTTCAGAAGGTGAGAGAGATCCGACGATGTCAGTGTGAACCTTCTCAAAGCTTTCACCACCCTGCAAGAAGGTGTCTAGAGGAGCCTTGATGTGCCTCTGAACCTTAGAACGTTGGCAAGAAAGACATTCACGTGTCCTCTTTTTCAAATCAGTGTTAACGGTGGACCACGCTAAGCGAGCTGTAACAAGCTTCTGTGATGCCACAATACCGAGGTGAGAAAGTGAGTGTAGGTTGAAAAAGATTTATTTGCGAAAGATAGGAGGTACGAAGGGGTGAGGGTGTCCAGTGGACATATCACAGAGAAGATTCTTCTCTATGCCAGTGAGCGAGAGTCACTGGAGCTTGAGAGAAGAATCCTGTGGAAAAGCTGGTTCTCCAGATTCCTGACTGGTCGCCAAAGCTTCGTAACAGATAGAAGATAAAGCATAGAGAGTGGTGACCTCGATGCCTGAGGGTGCATCTGCAGTCAAATTCACCACTCCAGAGATGTGCAGAGTATCTGTAGTGAATTGCGAGACATACTTCAAATGACAAACTTCTGTGGGCGAGTGTCATTCATGATGATATGTCATCGCAAAGATGATCGCCTTGGGATCTGTGAGGATGTAGAATTGGCGATCTTCCAGAAAGTATCTGAATCGGCGAACCGCGAGATACATCGCAAGAAGTTCCTTGCTGAAAGCGCTGTAGCGAATTTCAGCAGGATGCAACTTACGAGAGAAGAATGCGAGAGGTGCCCACGCTCCATTCAGGTGTTGCTACAGGACACCTTCGACAGCGAAATCGGAGACATCTACCTGAATTCTGGTAGGTGCAGAGTCCTGTGGATGAACTAGGAGAGTTGCAGCGGCCAGTGCTTCTTTGGCGGAGTCAAAAGCAGGGCATGCCTCATCCGTCCATTCCACCTTGGTAGAGATGCCTCTCTTCTTCGGGCGAAGAAGAGACGTGACAAGACGAAGAAGTTCAGCTGTTGAACTCAAAAATCGATGATAAATGTTTATCATCCCCAAAAACTGTCGAAGCTCTTTTTGACTGTCTGGCAGAGGGAATGCGTGAATTGCAGTTACGCGGTCCTCTAGAGGGCGGACTCCTTTTACAGACAGTGAGGCCAAGAAAGGTGAGAGAGAGAGAAATGCCGAGAATGCACTTCGCCGAATTAACACGAATTCCAGAATCGCTTAATCTGGTGAAAAGGGCACGAAGATGTTCCTGATGTTCTTCAGGAGTACGACTAGCGATGAAGAGGTCATCGAGGCAAGCCCAGTAAAAAAGGGAGGCCTCAGAGTACCGTGTTGATAAACCTCTGGAACAACTAAGCAGCCTTCCTAAGGCCGAACGGCATCCTGAGGAACTCGAAGAGACCAAAAGGAGTGATAACGTCCGTCTTTGGAATGTCCTCAGGCGCCACTGGTATCTGGTGATAGGCCCTCACCAGATCGACCTTTGAAAAGATGGTTGCTCCATCTAAGTGCGAAGTGAAGGATTGTATGTGTGGGAACGAATGTCTGGTGCTGTAGAAGCGTTGAAAGCCCCAAAATCGACATAGGGTCTCCAGTCATCTGTATTTCCTCTAGAGACCATGTGTAAGGGAGAAGACCAGCTGCTCTTCGAGGGACGAACGATCCCTAACTCCAGCATATGCTCGAACTCAGTATTTGCTGCTTTGAGCTTCTTCGGGGTGAGGAGTCGAGCACGGGCGAAGGTGGGAGCACCCGTGGTCTCGATGTAGTGGAGAACTGAATGCTTGGTAAGAGAAGTGGAAGAGTATGGGTGTAAAAGAGATTGAAATTCCTTCTGCAGAAGGGTAAACAGAAGTGAAGAAGTTGTTGGGAGAAACCATGGAAATGTTTCCGAGAGAAGGAGTGAGGGAACCGGAAGAAGTAAGTTTGGTGATACCGTCCATCAAACACTTGTTCCCAAGGTGACTAAGAGGTAAAAATGAGAAAAGAAGTCTGCCCCCAGGATGGACTGTGCGACTTCGGCAACTATGAATACCCACCGGAACTTTCTCCTGAGGGAGAGGTCCAGTCAATATAAACGCTCTCCATAAATGGCTATAGAGAAGCCATTAATTAGCAGCATGAAGCTTGCGGTGGAAGAGAAATGCAGCGAGGTCGGTGTGAGGATCCCGAGGAGAAGAGAGACTTCAGCACCAGTGTCGATAAGGTAAGAAAGCTTTGTAGTGTAGTCGTACACCTTTAGAAGAGAAGGAAGCTGTGAGGAAGATGGACCAGTGTCCTCAGCCTCTCCTACTGAGAACTAGCCTGTGTGTTTCCCTGGAAAGAGCAGGGAAGGGCACACTTTTTGGCTTGGTTGCCAAAAGTGTGGTGGTAGTAGCACAAACCGTTTGGGTAAGTACTTCTACCGGAGGAATAAGATCTCCCGCGAGAGGTTCCTCTCCTCCCGGAGGCGGAATGGGGTCGTGTGTTGACTGACCTTACACAGGAATACAATAGTCTGACCTCTGCCGTAAGGTTAGCCATGACTAGTTCGAAGGCAGACAACCGTGCTTCTGCGGGAGCAGGTTGTCCAGGAGAGATAACCCCTTCAGTAAGGGAAGTGGAAGCGCAACAGGGGACGGTATAGGGGCAGAGACAGCAAATACCTGAGGTGAGCGAAGCCTCATCAGCCTATCTTCTTTCTCCGCGACCAACGTGAGAAGCAGTGATTGCAAGGAGGCCAAGATCTCCTGGGTCCACTGCAACATCTTCTGCAAGAAAATGTGACGAATCAACGTCTCTTCCCTTGCAAAAGGCGAGGCACCTAACAGAGCTTGCATGGACACCAGCAGCTCTGAAGGTGTCCTGTCTCCCAAAGTAGCACCACGTAGGAGCTGCTCCAACTTGGCCTCCTGAGTAGGTGCCAAGCCAGCTATCAAGAGCTACTTGAGGATTTTGTACGGGATGACGGACGAAGAAAGTGTGACGAAGGCGTCACAAACTTTCTGGAGGGTGGAGTGGAAAGGGCAGCCATGAGAAGATTATACTTGCCCTTTTCGGTTTCCCACTCTGGGAAAAGGACCTCCGCCTGGAGAAACTATAGCTCAGGGTCCTCAGAGTGGAAACTGGGAAGGTGAGGGGTACTGGATGCGGTTAATGGGCTGATGCGGCTGGGGGGTTTCGTCTGGCATTATGATGCCAGAGAAGAAAGGAGAGGAGAGGAAAAGAAAACAAAGCTGCGGTACTTTGCGAGGGAGGAAACAAAAATATCAAAAAGAACAAAAAGCAGTTATAATATATATATATATATATAATATATATATATTATACATATGGTATATATATATATATATAATATACTATAATATTATACTATTAATATTGATAATATAATATAGGTATCATATATTATATATAATATATATATTATACGTATATGTATATATATATATATATTATATATATAGTATATATTAAGTATAAATATATATATTAGTATATATATAGTATATAAGTATATTATATTTATAATATATATATTATAATACAATATTATATATAATATATATATATATAATATCATAGTATTATATATATATATATATATATAATATATATATATATATATTATATATATATATATATAATATATACAATATATATATATATATATATAGTATATATATATATATAATATATATATATATTATATATATATATATATATATAAATAAAGATATATAATATATATATATTAAATATATATAATATATATTATATATATAACATATATATATATATAATATAATATATATAATATATATTAATATATATAATAATATATATCATATATATAATTATATAGTTTTTTTCATGCAGATGTGTTGAGTGGTGGTGGATGTGGGTGTGTGTGTGTGTGGTGTGTGTGTGTGTGTGCAGAAATATAAAAATGATATATAAATTATAAAAAATTAAATATTAAATATAAAAAGGTATAAAATGGCAAAACAAATAATAATAATAATAATAATAATAATAATAATAATAATAATAATAATAATAATAATAATAATAATAATAATAATAATAATAATAATAATAATAATAATAATAATAATAATAATAATAATAATAATAACAATCATAGATCCTGTGTCTTCTGCGACGATCAATCCAGATTGATCTTTGAAGTAATGAGTTCTGTGGGAGGTTTCCGTGTTGATAGATGATCAGGCGACGGTTGTTGAAGCTTTGAGGAGCCTGTTTTTCCTACAGGCTTATTGTGGTCACTTCAGGAACACTACTGTAGAGGTTGATGCTGTAGGAGTTGTTGATGATGTTTTGACACCTCTACCAACATGCGTGAGAGCACCTCCGGTGAATAGAAGTCTTGAAGTTGTGTTACTTTTATTTTTACTCCCAATTGACAAGAGTCAAAGCCAAAGTTAAGGACAAACCCCAAACTCCAAACGCTACTAAAGGGAAATTCTGGCCAGTAATTGTAGTAATTGTAGTCACGGAAAAAAACCTTTGTAGGGCGCTTGGTGTATGCCGGTTGAATAGCGTCCCTTCGACATCGATACACCATCGATAGTAGCATCGTAGGCAGATATCGAAGGATCAATAGTATCGCTCCAGCCCATCAGAAACACAAGGCCCCGTTTGGACGGAGCAGCGTCGCTTTAATATTTTGGCTCAAAATTTTAAAGAAACCATGGTTTTTTCACTTATATTATATATATATATAATATATATAGTTATAAGGAATTTAATCAATATATAAGTGTAAATATAGGTAAGACATAAGAAGATAACATATGTTATAAAATATATATAATATATATATATATAATATATATATAATAATTTAATATATATAATATATTATAATAGAGAAGAGAAGATAGAGAGAGAGAAGAAATGCATTTCGAGAGCCTTCCATACTATCTTCTAATTTAATGAAATTTGTTATCGATAATTTTTTAGTTAAATTTATTATTTTAAATAATCTGTTTGATAGTTAATATTCTATTTAAATCGGTCAACTTTAATATACTACTAGACTTAAAATAGTTATATACGAACGTGATTTATATAATAATAATATTACCTATATATAATATAGATTATATATATATATAACTATACGTATATCTATATTACCTACTAATAATATAATATAATTTATAAATTAAATATTATTACTATCTACTACTTATATATAGCTACCCCCCCATCACCCCCCTACTACCCTACTATATATATACTCTATACCCTATATATATATATAATCTGGTATATGTGTGGTTAAGTGTGTTTTCAAGAGATGTCATTCTGTTCCCCATACTACACATTATAAGCGTTTGCTATCCTTCAATGTAAGACAGTAAAAATCATCTTCACTAAATTTTAACAACCATTGAAAATCTATACTCTAATATACTGATATCCCATATTAGTAATATATAATAGATATATTTACTATATATATATATATATATATATATATATATATATATAAGATATAATATATAGTATTTTATATACTATTTATAATATATTAAAGTAGAACAGTTTGTAAGCCATACTGGTGATGTGAAAGAACAAAATGCGATTTGTGTTATCAGGACAATTATGAAATTTTAATTTTAATTACGGATGATCGAGATGAAGCAAAATAAATAATTAAGAAGTCATGCTTATATGTGGACGATTTTGTTCTAAATATTCTAAAACTCATATTATCACACGCTAAAAGTAGTTGCTGAAATAGATCATGACTCTTGTATACACCCTTATATATGGATTCTTGTTGTTTCTGCATTGAGGGATTCTAAATTTTTTTTTTTTTTTTAATGAGTTTGATCTTATAAATGTTCAGCGAGAGTTTTTATCATGGTATCATTTATTTAACTTTTAACTCTCTACTCTCTCTTATCCTTTGCGAATTGAAAAGGGGAGCGTAGTTGAGAAACGATTATGTTGTATAATCTTTTATGTATACTTTGACTGGTTATATTAATATGTAATTTAAAATCTGCCTGCTATTGGCAAATCTTTATATAGATTTGAACCACGTGTCTCTTACAACACTGAAATCAATTTTCTTTTCATTTTATCACTTTCCGTTCTCAAAAATATAGAAAATGCTTATACATATGCGAAATTGAAGTTCAAACGATTTTTGGTGATGCGCTTACATGACAAAGTGATTTCGTATTCCTTGATTCCCAGGAAAGCTGTAAATTCACTTTACGATCTATTTCCACAATTCGCTCATGATTTGCTAACTGAAGGTATTTCGAAATTAAAATCAGAAATTGTATAATTTTTATTTAGTACATAACTCTTTCAATTATTTATTGGATTTGGCACGAGTGAAAATGTGCGATAATTTTATTTCACTTTTGATTGACATTGCTGCACATTGTGCACATTGTGCACATTGTGCACAAGCATCGAAAGTTAGTAGTACTCAACTGAAAGAAAAGTTAACTAAGAAGCACTCTAAACTGTTTCGTAATAGTAAGTGGTATAAATTTAGTAATCAAGATTTTATTAATTAATTATTAATCTTTCTGCGTATGACTTAAATATGCGAAAAATGTGCGTTGGGTTATGGTTTGAGTTTTTGTTTGTCAACATCGGAAAATTTATTAACTGTTTTTTTTTTATGATCTTTTGATAAATTTATGCGCAGTTGCTATATAAAAAAAAAAACTTACTTTTTTAGTTCGAAATGGTTTTTGGTTTGGCTCACTTTGGACAGAGTTAAGAGAATCTCAAATTTTCCTGATATTTTATTAAAATATGTCATTAAATTAAAAAAAAAAATCTCTAATCGTACTAAAAGCAGACAAGGGAGGGAAAATAGTTATTTTAAAAAGAGTTCTATATTTAAGAAAAATAATGAACTTTTGATGACTCTAATACCTATGAAAAACTGTAGAAGGATTCGTTAAAATCCTCACAACAGAATTTGTCTAGGATGGTCGCATAAAATCCAGAAGGAAAGGGAAGAAAACAGAAGTGAAACAAGGAAAAAGAAGAAAAAATAAAAGTCAGAAGAATTGTTCAGCACCTGGTTAGAAGAAATGATTTGTTGGAAGAAGTTGTTGTAGAGAAGGAAAAGTTTATAAAGTGAAAAAGTAAATTTGAAGGCAGTGGAAAATCTAATAAATAATAATTTTGCATTTTGAATCTACTTTTGTTACAATAATGATAATTAAAATCTTTTTTCCAAAATTTTAAAAACTGGGGTGAAGCAACAAATGGCTCAACTTAATTATTTTGGGAACAAAATAATTGATTTTTGATACACGTCAAAAGTGGGCTTTTACCTTCAAATATACTTAGAAAAAGAACAAGAATTTGGATGAGAATGTCTTCTCCAATACCCATTGAAGAGGGTGTTTTATTATCAGCGCCCGGTAGTTGAGTGGGATGAACGCTCGCCCAACTAAGCGAGAGACCCAGGTTCATAACTTTTCGGGTGGGAGATTGAGAGTTATTCTCTCTTTGGGCTTGGCTTCGTCCTACTTAGACATAAAACGAGTACACCCTTTCTTTAACTGCCCGTGAGCGGTGGTGTCAACTGTAAAAAAAATGTAAAGAGTATTGAAAAATGATCCGGATTTAGTAAAACCTTTTCCTTTGTATCTTCCTTCTCTTTCCTTCATGTATGTGTTACCTAAAATGCATAAAAAATATTATTGCTAACACTAACTCTAAAGCTTTCAAGCTTACGAAGTGGCTATCTTCTAATCCAGTGGTTCCCAACCTGGGCGATATCGCCCCGTGTGGGCGATGAATTCGATTAGGTGGGCGTTAAGAGATCAAGGGGGCGATGAGGGGGGCGATGAGCTGAAATAAAATAAAAATATCATTTATTTTATAAAAAAATTGTTATTCTTATTACATATATATATTATATATATATCATATATATATATTACTTATATTATATATATATATTATATATATATATTATATAATATATATATATATATATATATTATATATATATATATATATTTAATATAATATATAGATAAAATGATATATATATATATACCGTTATTTATTATATATTATATATTATATTATATATAATATTATAAATTATATAATATAAATATATATTATATAATATATATAATATATATAATATAATATATTTACCCGGTATATATAATTAGCCCATATAGTTATAAGAATGAAGTGCAAAAAAGAAAGTGTCGTCAATACTCGAATGAGTATCTTAAATATGAATTCATTCGATCCGTTAATAACGAACAAATGCCATTTTGCTTATTGTGTGAAAAACACTTTCTCAAATGAAGCAATGAAGCCTTCAAGAATGGTAGAACATTTAAAAAGAATGCATCCTGACAAAATGGATAAAGATGTGGAATACTTTCGCAAAATGAACATTAATTTCAAAAATCGTACAAGCATCAAAGGAATGTTTGCCAAGAAAACTACAGATTTAGTGAAAAGGCTTGTTTTATCTTGTAAAATTTCAAAAATGATTGCAAAATGTGGCAAACCACACAATATTGTGAAACTCTTCTACTGCCAGTAATTAATGAAGTTTTGTATACAATGATTTGTCCAGGTAAAAGTGTTATAACAACCCCAATTCCTCTCAGTAATAACACAGTATCATCAAGAATAGATGAAATGGCAAAAGATATTGAAAACAAGTTATGTGACACTTTAAAAAGCGAGGAATTTTCTCTGCAACTCGATGAGTCATCTTTACGTGATGATGAATCCTTGCTTATGGCATACGTCCGATATGTAATTTCTACTAAAGAAATTGTTCGAAAGTTTCTCTTTGCAGAAAAAATGGTTCTTGACACAAAAGGTTCAACAATTTTTAAGGTTGTTAAAAATTTCTTTAATACCAAAAATATTCCAATGAGAAATATCCGGTGGGCTTTGTTGGGCAAACCCGGTAGGGCGTTGATAGGTTCGAGATCGTGGTATCTTAGCTATTTAAAAAAAAGCATATCCACAAATATCTACTCTTATTGTATATTCATCGAGAACACTTAGCTGCAAAGCATCTTATTGGACGACTACATGATACATTGAACCGTTATTAAATCAGTAAATAAAATTAATCTCACTCTTTAAATGACCTTATCTTTCGAAGCATTGCACACGAAATGAAGGAGAATTTTGACGTTTATACTATACCCATGTTACGATGGCTCTCCAGAATAGTAACTGTTTTGAATCGCTTCAATGTTCTTTTACATACGTCCTAGAATTTCATTGAATTCATGAGATTAGAAATTGCATTGATAATTTAAGAATAAAAGGGTTGGGACATTGCTAATCTTTCAGATATTTTCACCAAACCTAAATGCAAGATCAAATATCAAATTCGCAGGAAATAAGATAAATCTATTTAATCGAAGGAGATTAATAGACTTCTTTTATCAGAAAAATTACACCTTTGCAAGAAAACAGCTCTAGCAATGGAAAAACTTTTTCTGGAGTCACCTATTCCCCTTATTATGACCTCACGATCCACTCATGATTACTAATATCTTCAAGGCTGATAAACGTCTATTGAAGCTTAATCTATCTGTGGACTACAAGCATACACTTCGAATAGCTTAATGCTCCACCACCTTAGCGACACTCTGAAAGAGGACTTTTTCAAGATTTAAAAAACGATCTTTGTGAACTTGAAATACCTAATTGGGTCGTAAGTCCATTTCTTTATGATGCTTCTTCTATTCACCAAAATTTACGTGAAGAATCGGCAGAAAAATATAATCGATACATTTTCGATATTATCCTGCTGTTGTAGAAAGCAAACAATTATCCATTAAATCCGCAAGAATTGAAATTACTTTTACTTGCTTTCCCTTCATCATATTTAGTGGAGAAAGGATTTAGTGCAGTATTGCAAATTCTTACTAAACAGCGAAATAAACTGAACATTAGTCAAAGAGGGGACTTACGACTTCGATTGACCAGCATTGAGCCAAATAATGAAGACCTTGCAAGGTCTCATCAAGCCCAAGGCATAGTGAAAAGTAAGAAATTACAGCTATGTAATTGATTTTTATGCAATTTCTAAATCTTTTCTATGCCTATATATTATTATATATATATATTATATATATATATATTAATATATATAATATATATATATAATATATATATTAATATATATATATATATATATATATTATAAAATATATACTATAAATATTACTACCATATTGATATTAATAATATTATATATATATTATTTTTAAATATTATTACATTAATTATTTTAGATAGTTAATTATAAATAAAATATTTTTTATCTATAGTTATATTTATTTATATTATCTTATAATTACAATTTAATTTTTTAAATTTTAACAATATAAAATATTTTAATAATTTGTTTTTAATATAGTAAATTATTATGTCATAATAAATTTTATAATTTTTATTTTATAAATATATATATAATTATATATATATATATATATATATATATTATATATATATTATATATATGAGATATATTATAATTATTATTACTATATATTATTAAAAAATTTCCTATAAGGGATGCGATGGAAGTACAGTTAGCTGAATTGGGCGATTACACAAAAAAAGTGGAACCCATGTTCTAATCCAGCTTGAAGATTTAGGAAAATTCCAAATCAAATACTTAAAATCTTTATTAAATTATTAAACAAAATAAAAATTTTAACATATTTGGAAAGAAAATAATGTTTCGACCTTGTCTCCTACTTACCACAGTACCAGGTTAACCTTAACTTAAGTAAGAGATTATTTAGAGGCATCCAAATCTAATAAATAAATAAAAGGGACAAAGTCTTGAGTATTTCTATGTATGTATTACCGTGTTAAATGTTATATAGTGAAACTATTGATCTGAATAAGAGGTATAGGACTCTAATAGCACAACTGTGCTCAGATGAGAATCTTAACGGCGGTTAGTTGAGAAAATTGGATAAAATAAAAGAACCATTAGGAGTTGTTGTGTGTGAAGAAAATGCGCCCCAAGTAAATCAGAAAATAAACGAGAGTACATGATGATTTGTTCATATGAAAAGATGGATGATGGTGTGGTAAGCAAGGTATGTGAACCGCGGCGAGACCGAAAGAAAAAGATTGAGTCAGTAAAGAAATTCTTGGGGAGAAGAATGTGAGTTGGCAGAGTGAGAAAAAGATGCATAATAGAAGTAATGCGGGTTTGTGAGGTATGGATGCGGTCTGGTTATCCGAGGGGAAAAATCAAATTAAGGAGACTTTATTCATGTTAAACTAAAAATTTGAAGGGTTCATAAAAGCATTTGTTGTAGTTATATTAATTATGTCTAAATAAGATTTTTTTTCATTTTCAAAATTATTTTATCTTGTAGGTTAAATTTATTTTCATTATATTTATTGAGGTAAAATAAACTTTTAAAACCTAAACCAGTATCCATAAGGGATAGATGCACAGCATGATGACTACATGCACGCAGACCGTCACTGAAGCGGCTCGCTCAAATTGCGCACTGCGCGAGGCGGTGCCTTAAAATGACTTACTCGCGCTGCGAGATTTAAAATATATATATATAATATATAATTATTATAATATAATAATTATATATATATATTATATAAATATATATATATATATATATATATATAATAATATAATATATATATATATGACCTGTTATGTTTACGACTCCATCAGTTGATTTTTTTTTTTGTTTAATATATCAGTTATATATACAACAAGAATTAAGGGACGGAACATATTCAAAGAGTATATAACCTGTTATGTTGATGACTCCGTAAGTTTTGGATTTAATTATATAAGATATATAATATATATAGAGAGATATATAATTTAAAAATATAATTATAAAATATTATATAATATAAATATATATATAATTGCTAGTTAATATACTAAGCAATGAAGTAACTAACGGACATGGTTCAAAATATTTTAAATTTATTAAAAATCAACATTATTTTAAAATATTTTTTAAAAAAAGTAAATTATCCAATAATAGTATATTATTTATGCATTTTATGTACACTTTTTTTTTTAATGAACGAATAATTATAGGTGGATACAGATCCGTAATGCATGCAGACAGCCGCTCCGCAACACGGTGCCTATAATTCAATATGTATTTACCAGTGTTGCAACAAAAAAAAAAGAAAAGTGTCAAAACGAGATGCGTAAGTGAATTCTTTAATTGTCAAAAATGAGGCCTAAATCCTATTAAAAATAATAATATATATATAGTATATATATTATATATATATATAATATATATATAATATATATATACTATATAATATATAATATAATAATATTATATATAAATATAATATATATATATATAATTAATATATATATTTAATATATATATTATAATAATATATATATATATATATTATAAAAATATATATATATATATAATATATATATATAAATATATATATATATAATATATAATATATATATTTTATATATATATATATATATTATAAAATATAAATATACAAAAATATCATATATATATAATTATATATAATATAATATAATATATAACGGGATTTGCCTAAAAATTTGGAGGTGCATAAAAAAGGTCAATATTTGAAACCTCCGACATTTGTTTGCATATAATTTACCCTTATTTGTGAAGTTCAGAGGGTTATCCAAGTGTAACTTATGACGAAAGTAAATAACGAATTGAAGCGCAAAAAATATATATTAATAAACCTTTTCCCCATTTAAAGTAAAAAATTGGTTTGAACAAATATGGAACACTGACGCTTCAGCCCCTCAAGCATTCCAAATTTTTACTTTTTGTAAATTTTGCTCAAGTTCATATCAGCATATTTTTTTTTCTTAGTTTTTTGTTTTCCATTTTTTTTATATCAAAAGTTTTATTTAAGGATCCTAATTCTTTGTTTTTGTCTTCTCTTTTTTCTTCGTCATTTTTAAAAAATTTTAAAATTCTTTTTCTTCCAGAAAATTTTAATTAATTGTAAAGCTAACAATTATATAGGAAAAATATATTTTCTTATTCCTTGAGGATATTTATTCTTTACTTTTGAACATCATTGATTTAACAGTGAATTAGGACCTTGTCGATTTGACTCACTTATACTTAGAACGAATATTTATATGTATATATATATATATATATATATATAATATATATAATATATATATAAATATATAATATATATATAATATATATATATATATATAATAAATATATATAAATATATATATATATATATATAATATATATATAAAAATATATAATTATATTATATATAATATATATATCTATATAATATCTTCCTACCTTCTCACCCCGATCCCCCATCATGAAGGCCATACCCCCTAGACCCCGCAGACGCAACCGGGTCTCCTCCAGAGATCCTCCAGGATGTTATCCATGTTGTTCTGTGTTGAGAGTTTTAAACAGGAGTTAGAGAGTTGCAGGTGTATGGGTGTTGGGGGTGTTTTTGAGAAAAATTTGTGTCATCATGTCCAGAGTTGGTCTTATGGAATATTTTGGTTCTTCGTATAGTTGTTAATCCTGTGATGTGTGACTGTCCACCCATATATTAAAACATGTTTGTGTCGGTTTCTACGTCGTTGCCATATGCATGCCATTGGAGAAAGGTAGTTAGACTGGTCCGAATGTATTGTTTAGTGATGTGTGGATTTGCTTCATTGCTTGAAATCTGTGCAGCGATAATTTCTTAAATGTCATTTCTGCTTTGCAATGAAAATTATCGGGTTTTGTGAAGCGATATGAGTGTTAAGTGTTACTCTGAGGATTGTTTTGTTTCTAAAGGGTATAGCAATGTTTAAGTAGACTTGGGGGGGGAGGGTGGCTACCAAGCTGGCAAGTCGTGAATTAAAGGTAATTGAAGATTTGTTTGGAGTGGAGATTATTTGTCTATTGTTTGTGAAGTAAGATGTTTGACCAAGTGACTAAGAGGATTTGGATTGTAAAGTGTATGCATGTTGTTAGGTAACTATGGGTGTGCACCAAGTGGCCGTCCGGGTAATAGTGTGATTAGGATTTATTGTAATGCTGACATTCAGTTCTGTAGGCCATGTTGGGATTTGTTGAGATGTGGGGCAGGTTTGTGGCCGTGTTTAGCTTCTTGTGTGTATGGCTTATGCGTGATTAGTATGGATGTTGATTTGTCTTATTTGTGATCAAGTGGGTTTGTAAACGTTCGAATGTTTTGGGGTGATGATCTATGACACGTCATGAGTTGGTTTTGGAGTTTAGCCGTGATAGTGGGTTGATCATTGTGAGTCGTGTAGTTGAGTGGTTTTTTAAACCTTGTTTGAATGTGTTCCATGATGTGAGTTATTTTTAGGGTATGTTTTCTAAGTGCATAGTGTGATAATAAAAGATGGGCATATAGTCAGAGTCTTTCCTGTTTTAATTTTGTATTAATTATGACTTTTTTCCAGATTAGGGAAATGAAGGTAGGTTAATGGAGCGTTATATATTTTCTGCATTGTCTTTAAAAGCTATCTTCCCTAGATGTCTGAGGCGTTTGTTGAGTATATTATCGGGCCAGTTGGTAGCGTGGGAGTTTTTGAGTCCTTATAAAAATTTTCTAGTCAGTGTAGGTATGTCTTGTGGTCTTTTGAGTTTAATTTTCTTGAAAGGCTTGAGCATTTCCTTATTGAGTGTGTGGAGAGTATGTCGAATAACGACCTTTTTCTATAAATATATATATTATATAATATATAAATATAATTATATATAATAGATATATATATATAGTATATATATATATAATATTATATAATATAAATATATATATAAATAAATTATATATAGATATATATATTAATATATATAATATATAATATAAATATATTCCGTCTGAAAAAAAGAATGTACGGAAGCATAAGAAGAATGGAGAAAGAGTGAGTCAGAGAAAAAGGAGTCGGAGAAGGCAGTTGGGAGTTCGAGGGAGTCGAAAATCGTACCGACACCGTGCTGAGCCGGTGCGGGCCGAATAATAAATATCGCTTACCCATAGTTCCTTAGATATGTTTATATAGTCAGAGCTAATGATGATTGTAGGTCGTAAAGGTGTCTGCGACCGCCCCTCGGGGGTCCCCAGAAGAAAAGGCAAAAGTGCTGGAGACAGAAACTAGGAAGAGAAAGAAGAAGTAATGAGGAAGGAGTAAGGAGGAATAAGAAGAGTCAGAGTGAGTCCGGCACCGGTCTGAGGCCCGGTCGATGCTAGTTAGTAAACAATTCTTGATCCCATATGCATTAATTATATGTTTTATAAAGTCATAGAACTTAATATGAGGGATAAGTTCCGAATAGATGTCTGGGTACACCCCCCCCCCAGAAGGTCCCAACTGAAATAAAAGAAGAAGAAATGCCACAGAAGAGAAGGTTAAATAGACTGGAAAAATAGCACTTAACATCTTACAAAGACTTACCCATTTCTAAAGTTGCTACGTTTCTATTTTCAAAAGCGCCTTTTCTTTTTATAAACTGTCAACTAAAAATATTTTTTTCCTAAGTTGAAACATTAACATTATTCTCCGATTCTATTTTAGTTTTTCATTTTACATTTGTCTGACTTTTATTCAGTTGCACTTAAATTTTAAGTGGAACAAATTTTATTATTTGTTTATTTATTTTAATTTATTTGTTTTATTGCTTAAACAATTTGCTTTTACTAAATATTTTATTCTTTACATGTTTATAATGTAAAAAATTTGCGTTTTTGCACACCCAAAAGCAGTAAATCAGTAAATCAAACCACCCACCACTCCCCTCCTACCCATCCATGATCTATTGATCCAGTGATCTATTGATCTATTGGTCTATTGATCTATGATTCGTCCATATTTGAACATAACACAAAACTTTATTTATTCATTTAATTTGGTTTAAAAATATATTTTTTAACAATTTTTTTTTCTTTTTACGTTTATAACTTAAAAATTTTGCGTTTTTATACACCCTAAAGCAGCAAATCAGTAAATCAGTAAATCAAACCACTCATCCCTCCCCTCCCACCCATTAATGATATATTGATCAATTGATTCAAGTCAATTTGTTTATAACAAACACAAAACTTTTATTTATTTTTATTTTATTTATTTAAGAATATATATATTTCTACTAAATTTTTATTCTTTTTATGTTTATAACTTAAAATATATATATATATATATATTGATTCAAGTCATATTTTGTATAAAATAACACAAAACTTTATTTATTATTTATCCTTAAAAAATATATATTTTACTAATTTTATTCTTTTTAAGTTTATAACTTAAAAAATTAGCTTTTTTACATGCCCTAAAGCAGTAAATCAGTAAATCAAACCGCCCTCTCCTCCAATCCCACCCATTCATGATCTATTGATCTATTGATCTATTGATCCATTGATATATTGATTCAAGCCACATTTCGAGTATCATTTTACATAAACATAACATAAAAATAAGTTCTTTATATACTACCAACAATATATGCCTAACTAACAAGTTTCACATCATTAAAGCTAACATTGCAACCTGAACTAAGAATATAATGTACAACAAGAAACCTAACATACCTTACGCCCAAATAAAATACTAACATTAACAAAGTTCCATACTTAACAACAGTAAAGTAACTAACATTGCAAACAAAACTAACCTATTCGCACTTTTTCAAACATATCTCTAACATATCATTGTTATTTTTACATTAACATAGTAATATTTAACAAAAATTTATCATAATCTTACCTAATTATCATACTGACCAACGAATATACGCTAGCGTAACAAAGTTTTCACATCAATAAAGCCAACATAGCATAACCTGAACTAAGAATATAATGTACAACGACACACCTAACATACCTTAAGCACGAATAAACTGCCAACATGAACAAAGTTCCATACTTAACAACAGTAAAGTAGCTAACAATGCATATAAAACGTAATCTACTCACACATTGTTAAGCATATCTTTAACATATCAATGTTAATTTTACATTAACATAGTAATATTTAACAAAAGTTTATCATGACCTTACCTATGTTATCAGTACTGATCAAAATATAGCTATCTAAAACAAAGTTTTCACATCAATAAAGCTAACATAGCATAACCTGAACTAAGAAAATAATGTACAACGAGAAACCTAACACACCTTATGCACGAATAAACTGTTAACGTTAACAAAGTTTCATACTTAACAACAGTAAAGTAACTAACATTGCATACAAAACGTAACCTATTCACACTTTTTCATGCGTAACTCTAACATATTAATGTTAATTTTACATTAACATAGTAATATTTAACAAACATTTACTAAAAAAATTTATTCTTTTTACGTTTATAACAAAAAAAGTTGCGTTTTACAGGCCCTAAGGCAATAAATCAGTAAATCAGTAAATTAAACCACCCACCCTTCCCTTCCCACCCCACTATGATCTATTGATCTATTGATTCAAGCCTTATATTTCGAGTATCATTTTTGTATAAACATAACAAAAATAAGTTCTTTGAATAAAATATCATAGTTTACAGAACCTAAAACAGTAATCAGTAAAGCAAATCACCCACCCCTCCCCTCCCACCCATCCATGATCTATTGATCAATAGATGAAACTCTGACCAGGCGTATACACCAGCCCGTCCAGAACGCCTATGATCTGCTGATTAAGCGATTAAAGTTATTATTAAGGGTTTAAAGCTTTAATTAAACTTAATTATTTGTATAAACTTCACATAAAAATTATTTTTAACTGTATTATCGGTGTAAAACTCAACATAAAAATAATCTTCTAGATGAAATAATAAAAAAAATCTAAAATAGTAGGGGGAAGTAAAATAATTTTCACATCAATAAAGATAACAAATCATAACCTGAACACCTTCCCAAAACACACAAACCTAATATACCTTAAGCCAGAATAAACTGCTAACAATAACAAAGTTCCATACTTAACAAACAGTAAGTAACTAACACTGCATACAAAATGTAACCTATTCACACTTTTCAAACATATCTCTAACATATCATTGTTAATTTTACATTAACATAGTAATATTTAACAAAAAATTATCAAAACCTCACCTCTCATCAGTTAACGACCAAGAATATATAAAACTAACAATTTCACATCCAAAAACTAACATATATAACAAACTAAGAATATAATACAACAAAAACCTAACATACCTACGCACAAAAAATGATAACATTAACAAAAAGAAGTAACTAATATTACCTGCAAAACGTAACCTATTTAAACTTTGTCAAACATATATCTAACATGTCGATGTTAAATTTACGTTAACATAGCAAAAATGTATCATAACCTAACCTAAATATCGCATTAACAAATCTAATAAATCTATTAACTAAGAACATATATACCCAACTACGAATAAAACGCTTTCTTCATTAACGAAAGTCTTGCTTGTTCAACGTAAAGAACTAAATTACCATAAAAATAGTAAGGCTAAACCCCACTTTTCAAGCATATCTATGACATATATATCAATGTTAAGTTAATATTAATATAGTAATATTTATTCAATAAACCTAACTAACATAATTGAACTAACGAATAAATGTATAACATAACAAAGGTTTTAAACATCAGTAAAGCTAACATAATATCAATAAATAAGAATATAATATACAAACAACAAACTGTAAAACATACTGGTACGAATAAGACGTCAATATAAAACAAGAACAAGCTGATTAAATATCGGTAAAGTAACAGCCAATGCATCACAAAAACGTAACCTATCCCAACTTTTTCTATCATATCAATGATAATTTAACATTTAACATAGTAATAATATAACAAAAATTATATAAACTCAACTACATGCTGAACTACGATGAATAAATGATAACACAGAAAAGTTTTTAGCTCACAGAAAAGTACAATACACATTCAGTTAGACAAAACTAACAGAATGCTTAACCCCGTTGCATTTGTATTTTTCAGTTAGCCTACGACCAATTCGTTTATGTTTGTATATGGATTCGAGTATCACAGATTATTAGTATACGCCGATAAGTTGTTTAAAACTCATCTCCCTTCAAGCATTACGCAACACCATCGATTCTTGTTTGCCGCATGGTTAATACAAATTAATTAAAAACATTTTATGTTTTTAGTAAAGCCTTTATTCATTTTATGTTTATAACATTAGCATAGTAATATTTTAAACAATCCTAACAAAATTATCATAATAAACCTTCATCATTACAGGATCAACGAATAAATAACATAATATTACCTGAACAAAAAACATATATATCATAAACAAACGCTGACATACCTTATTGCGGAATAAAACTGCCACATTAAACAACAGTATAACAATCCAAGCCTTACTATACATAACCGAACAAAATATTATTAACCTCCCATTTGTGTCACCCCAAGGGTTGTAAGCGGGCGTTGGAATTATTACTTAGTTAATCTTAAATAGCATTTGATTATGATAGAAAAGATGGGATAGTACGTTTTTGTGATGCATGTGTTACTTAACCATATTAAAAATAGTCTTTGTTAATATTACAGTTTTCGAGCGAAGGTGTGTTAAGTTTTGTTGCTTGTATATTATTATTCTTAGTTCTGTATTATTTTAGCTTTACGGATGTATAGAGAGAAAAAGGGTTTGCACATGTATTATGTATATAGTAGGACAATCCGTAGATATGATGCAGAAGTGCCTATGTTGAAAAAGAAGAGAGAGAGTAATAAGGGGTCGTAGTGGTGTAGTGATTCTGTTTTGATTATGAGAGAACTCAAGAGAGAACGAATGTTGTGGTTGGCAGTATATTGCAGAAGAGAAGGGTAATGATAAATTGTTGACAAACTAAGCCAGAAGGTTTGAATGAAGTAAGGAGACAAAAGATTGTACGAATGTTGTGGGAAAGCTAAGCAAAGGCGATGAGGATTTTGGGGTGCGCAGTTGCCTGCATTCCGTATTTATTATCGGAGGACAACCCCTATATTATACCAAGCGAACCTCGTTCACTTCCTCCCCCAGTTGCGAATGAGATTGAAGAGCAGTGTGATGAGTTAGAGCCAATAGGTGTGTTGGAAGAGAGTGAGTCCTTGGAATAGTCCGATTGTGCCCGTTCGAAAGCCTGATGGACGATTGAGGCTATGTATTGATTATCGTAAGTTGAATGAAAAGACTGTGAAAGATAGGTTCCTATGTGTGTTAGTGTCAGAATGTGTGTTATTATGTAGGATGAAAGTCTTTACGAAAAATTGGCATCTGTGCGTGATATGAGTTCATATGCCAGGGGAACAGAATAGTAGATGTGACTGCTTTTCGATGCTAACGGCAGTGATCAGTTTAGAACTTGAAGCTTGGTTAGCCATATTCATCCGGCCAGCTTTCAGAGGGCAATGATTTTGTTATGCAATTATTTTCCCAGGAAAATGTGATGGGTTATATGACTATATATTATATGACTGACTTCCTTGAGCATTTGAATTATGTGAATGATGGTTGAAAAAGCGGAGAATGTATGCATAAAAGTGAAAGTTGAAAAATGAATGTTTGCTAGAAGGAATTTCTTAGACATAAGGTTAGTGCGACGCTGCGGTTGAGAAAGCGAGAAACAAAGTTTTTGAAAAAATTTAGGAATTTCCTAGACCTAGGAATTTAGAGAGTGAGAGTTATTTAGTTGTAGAGTTTGAGGGAAGTTTATGAAAAGATTGTTCGGGTGTAGAAACCGGACTAAAGACTGGAAAAAAGAAGAGTACAACTGTAAAGTGGAATGATAGAATGAATGAAGCGTTTGAGAAGTTGAAGGTTGAAGTTGCGAAAAATGTAGAGCTGCCTATCCGTATTATAGTGGAGATCTAAGCCTTTGAAGTGATTACGGATGCAAGGGTATGATATGGAGGGTGTTTATGCAGAAGCATATTGACTGGATGAAAGAAAACGATGGATGCGTACGTTTAGGCAGCTCCTGCCCTGTCAGAGCAAAAGTATTCTACGATTGAAAGAGAGTTGGCTGCTTTGAGGTTTTGTCTGAAATCATTTTGCGCCATTTTTGTGTGCGATATATTATGTAGTGCGAAACTGAACCATCAACCCTAGTGTATTTGCAGCGAAGAGACAGCTGATAGTATTTAGGCTTGCAAGAACTTGGAAGATTTTAGTGACTTCGATATGTGGTGAGTATGGCCAGGTGATAAGGAACGAGCATTGCTGATTTATTTCGAGAATACCTGTAGTGAAATTGAATGAAACGTTTGATAGTATCCTGAGTATTTCCTAAGAGGTAATAAAGGAAAAGAAAGTCGTGGATGAATGTTTCTTTTATACCAGAGGTGTGTATGGTTACAGGATCTAGCCATGGATTGTTTGTTTTGAGAGGGCCTGAGAGTTATGAGAATTGCGAGGAATGATGAGTGAGGTGTGTAGAGAAACCTGAGCAAATAGAGTTTTTAGAAGTTGAACAGTATAAAGAAGTATCAAAAAAAAGAGTAAATGAGAATCGTGATTCCAGTATGCAAGAGTTTGGTTAGGTATGTGATTAAATGTTAAGATTGTGTGTGATGCATTATATGACGTAGAGTGAACACCGTTAATTTATAGAGGTGAGGGATTACAGGAAACAGTTGTAGGTAGCTCATTTACTATGGTTGAGGGTACATTATAAGTTGTTAATAGAAAAGAAGTTAGGATAGGAAGGGTATGTTGGAAAAGGAGGGTAGAGATTGTGTAATGTTGAGGAGACAGGATGCGGAAATATGATTTGTCGCTGCTGAGATTGAAGACGTAATGTATTACAGGATTGATGCAGAAATGCCTAAAGGGCAGGGGATGGTAAGTATATTGTGGTTCATTTACACTGGTCTCAGATGTCTTGTGGAATGCCCAGTGTACGAGAGCTTGAGCAACTACTGGCAGATACCTAGGAGGAATACAAGTGTAAAATAAAGGATTGGTGCAGGAGTAAATTCGTACTTGGGAAGAGCGTTTGTAAATAGTAGAGAAGTATTTATGAGAGAGTTACATAGGTTTGTTGTGCTTGATGAAGAACGAATGCCAAGTTTTTGTTTGCGGATAAATTTTTAAAATGAAGAATTTCATAGACGTAGGAAATGAAAGTATTGCTGAAAGGAAATCGAAATAGTTAGAATGCCAGAAGGATTTATGTACTATTCTGTAAATGGAGAAGGTGGTTGGGATGAAAAATTGTTAAGCATAAAATATATCGAGGTGATCAAGAAGTGAATTTCCCTGGTCTGTGAGCTGATGAAAATGTATTTTTCGGGTAAGAAGTGTGTAGATGACCAGTTGATAGACATTTTAAGCGTTTGCGAAAAAAGTTTTGTGATGAGATGTGGTGTATTTATATAGGATAAGTACGAGAGATATTTGTTATGCACCGGTTTTTCGTGGTTGGCAGTTAGGGGATGGCATTAGTGATGATTCATCGCAGATATGGACACATGGGAAAGTTTAAATTGTGGGAATGCATGAAAGAGAGAGTGTTTAACCCTTGGATGAAGTGTAAATGAAATAAAGTGCGAATGCACGGAGTAAAGATTGATAAAGAAATGTAATTGTCAGAAAGTACTGAGATGGAAGGGTAAATTGAAATAGTAGAAGTTGAGAGAGGATTGTTATGGAGTGAGAATAGAATAACGGACCAGGGTAGAAGGTGCACACGAACCTTGTACAAGGAGTAGATCAAGGAAGAGTTTGATTGGATTAAGAAGAAAGGATTATAGATTGTAAGAACGAGTGAATGAAGTTGGTGGCGTTCAAATTATGAGACAAACTTAGGTGGGAGGATGTAGAATTTTGAATTAGATTTTTTGTTTTATTTTGTCTCTTGGAAATAAAAATCATTATTTATTTTTTTAGGGAAAACTAATATTAAATAACCATTTCTTTCTCTGCAGCAGGGGGTGAAATTTCTTTTTTTTTTTATAATTTATAATTAATTAAGTGATTTCTGATTTATTATATAATCAGTTTTTTTAGGTTCCAAAAGCGACAATAAGACAATTACCACTTTCCTAATTTTGTTAGTTCCAACGTAATGTAGACGCTATACATTCTTGACACTAGTGTGCAGGTAAATCATACGTAGTTATTATTTATTATGATTATTATATAATAGTTTCGTTGATCATAATAAATATTCTATATTATCAAATATATTATTAACTAAATTATTATCATTATTATTATTAATATATATCATTATTATTTAATTATAATGGCGGTTTTTTTTTTTTATGATTTATTGATGATGAAATGTTTAAATGTCATTTTGTTATTTTGAATTCATTCCAAATACTTCTGTTCAAGCAGTGATGGGTCCATAGCTAGCGACTGAGTTCATCGTTTTTGATAATTTAAATGTTGTTTATATAATATTTATGGTTGTGTATGAAGATTATCAATTTTTTTTATAATTTTCGTAGTCTGATTTCTCGAGGTGGCTGTCGGGTAATAATTTGGATGTCGTCTTGAGGATAAGAAAAAAACTGGGTCAACTACCCAGGTAAGCACCTTGCTTGTAAAAGATAATTTATTAATTTTTTTACACTATTAATATTTTAAGTCATGGAACTTATTATATTAAAGTTATTTTTTTCTGTTATTAATTTATAAATTACTTAATAATTTCATTATAAATTTAGGTCATAATTACTCACTTATAAAATCTTAGTTTTTTAAATTATTATTATTTAGATTATGCAGATCATTTTATATAATTCATATATCTCTCCTC
>JABUQX010016669.1:0-21016 GCA_015478945.1 Trachelipus rathkii | reverse complement strand
AAGTTCTATCTTATTCTATGTATTTATTATGTAATTAGAATATCTGTTATCGCAAGCCTAAAAAAATAGATCGGTCTCTCTTTTTGGTATCGGAACTCTAGTTTCTACGCTGGTTCATAGCCGATTATACTAAATTGAACCCTCTATTTGGGAAATCTCTCAGGTTACTATTAATCAGTATGACCTGCATGACAACTTCCTGGTTAAGTTATAATGCCAAAAGTGTTTAAAAACTTAATATTGGGTTATCAATACAGATTTTATTTGATCAGATATCTTAAGGAAATGGCTGAGTCTGTTAAAGAAATCTTGATGTGTTTTTAGATAACAACAATTTGAAAAAGTTAGTTAGGAAGAGCAATAAACAATTAAACAATGTTGGGTACTACAAGTCAATGTTGCTTAAAAGAGTAAGGAAGTTATACCATTCTCTACATGTTGTGTCATAAATGCAATACACTGACAATTTAAACCTACCTAAAAAGGAATTGATATGTCGAGAACACGGGCTACGAAAGATTTGTGATTGCAATTGAAGGTATGAAGATGGGTTATTTTTCAACAATGGAAAGGAAGCTGTTTTTCAATTAATAAAAAAGGTTTACAAATTATTATTTCTTAAAGGACCCCTCTTTTGAAGGAGTCTTTACCCTAAAGACAGACTTGTAAATAATTCAACATCATGGAGAAAGAAAAAAAAACTCATTTTGCAGAGTTTGAAAGTAATACTTTAGCAACCCATTAATTAATGTTTTGAATGGTTTGTTTCAAAATGTCATAAGTTCACTTGAACTTAGAAATAGGCTAAATAGCTGTGTTGGACATTGCTCTTTTTTTTTTTTAAACAAATTACATGGACCAAGGATTGGGATAATTGTAAAAAAATAAAATCTTTAAAAAAAAAGAATGTCTGCAATAGATTTAAAGTCACTCGTTCATTCATTCCGAAAATAATAATAACATTTCTATTGAAAGTTACAAAAAATACTTTCATGTATCAAATTCTACATTTTAAGAAGTAACCAACTTTTCAAAATGTAAAAATAATCCAACTGAACTGAAAATCTTCCTGCACCTTTAATATTAAATATAACCTATATTTCTGGAAATTAAAAATAAAAGGGAAATAATATTTTTGGACTGGCAGCTAGTTCACACCATGTGAGTTCACCTGGCCTGAATTCCAGCATTGTAGTCTTTCCAGCACATCTAAAATTACTAATCTAATCAATATGAGGTCTTTGTGATAATTTCTTGTTGGAAGAACTACTGGTTTAAAATTCATTGTAAACAATTCGTTATGCGCCAAAGACTGTTTCTCAATAACGCGCAAATGTTTAAAATAGTTTTGTGTGTTGAAAGCGCTAAGCCAGAAAATGCAGAGATAAAGAAAAGGAAGCAGGAAACGCCCTCGCTTCTATCATCACTTTTGGACCTAAATTTGTCAAAAAATGTAAAAATCATCATGCTGTATAAGATTAATGAAGTCCATAACTTCATGAATGATGTCCAATAGTCCAAGTTCAAGAACTATTCCTTATGAAATGCTTAAACAAGCAAAACAAAGTTGTTCCAACACAATTACTTCCTGTATGTTAAGAAAATCAATGTGACAACTTTATGGACTGCATACGTGGTTTCATCAATGACTGTTAATGACGCTCGACGACTAACCTTAATTAACGAAAATAGAAGCAATAAAATTTTTAGACTATATTCTATTGTAGGAAAGTTTACAAAATAAATTCGCATTTCTATAGACTTTCTGCCATGATGAACCATCATAAATGCTATTCTTAACTGTGGTACTCGGAAATAATTGCAATGAAAAAAATTCCAGTGGATGCACAATAGATTGAGTTTGCTTACTGCAATTGTTATACCTTCCGATAAATTTAATCTAAATCTATTAATTTTGCGGTGAGGTTAATATAATTATATAGAAACCTCGCACATCCAACACCAAAATAGGAAACTTATTTGGATTCGATCACCTTCATGTGTGATTTGCTTTTCCTTAAGCAGATTGGACATTTCCACTGTCCCATCATATTGAAACCAAAGCCTGTCAGATCAGGCTTGTATATGTACCTGTCATTAATTCAGAATCAAAGGAATTTTTAAAGTAGGTTGTGTTTTAACCATCCCTTTTGATTCTTTAAATGACTTATTGCATGTATGTTATATTTTTTCATTAACATTAGTGGAAGCTTGCTTGGACTGAAGTTGATGTGGTATTTCACTTCCCCACCTCCAAACATACCCATAAAGTTAGAAGACACAGAAAACTACGAAGGTAATTTCATTTACATTTCTATAATGTAATATTTATTAAGTACTATTAGTTAGTCTCGCAATTTTTAGGATAGGCTGGGTAAGGGCTCAAAGAGTATCCATTAATGTATAGAGTCTGCCAAGTAAAAGAGTAACTATCTCCTGGGGAAAAAACATTAACTTGTCTTACTTGTACACAACACACTTCCCTACAAAGTATTTTTTGGCAACAATTTGGACACATGAGAAAATGTAGTCAACCATTTTACTGTAAGAAAAATATGTTGACGTTTTGAACACCTGCAATTTTTTTAATGCTGCATCGACCATTTCCCTGTCCAATGATTTGGACTATCCGGGACCCCCATTAAATTAATTTGGTGTGAGTCATCCTGTGTATGTACTATTGTGGGATCGATAAGAGTTTGATTTCTATGTGCTGGATTCTCTGGTATTTATATAATATTTGTCTATTAAAGTGATGGCGGAGTGTGTGCAGGCAGAGGGAGGCAAAGTTGATTAAACTGTCGAGGGAATATCTTATAAATTGGTATATGGTGGTGGTGAGTTTTCTGTTAAATCCCATGTTGTGAATCATGATAAAGATAAAACGATAGATTTATTTTAGGATAATATTAATATATATATAATATATTATATATAGATATTTATATTATTATATATATGTCGCAATAATAAAATATAATATATATATATAATATATATATAATATAATATATATATATATAATTATAATATTATATTAGATATATAATATAATATATAGATAATAATAATATAATATATATATATAATAATATATATATTATAGAATATTATATAGTATACGGAGGGTTAGCTGAAAAAACGTTTTTTTTAACTTTGTTTTTTTTTGCAAAAAAAAAGGTTTTTTTTTTTTTTTAAACACGAATGTTTTTTTTTGTTCTTAATTTGGACAATTTTTTATCTTAGAATCATATATTTAAATGAACATATGGCTCCTTAGGCCTAAAAATATTGACTCATTTAATAAAATTTATATATAATATATATAATATATATATATATATATATATATATATATATAGATAATTTAAATTATATAGTTATATAGATTATGATCAAAAAAAGGGATTCATTATAACCAAGTCGGTTTGGTCTTGCGGGGAGAGGAGACAAAATTTGAAATCGCGTAGAAGTGATTTGATTTCGTGTTCTTTCTTCAAAAGTTGAAAAAAGTAAGAAGTCACGGAACTTTGTTCCTGAATGTTGACTCCCATGTTCGAATTCTGCGGGTTTTTTAGGTTGAATTTGTTATGTTTTGGAGAAGCTCGGGGATGAGAGTATCTGGTGCGAAATGGGGTCTAAGTGTGTTTATATTCTCTGGAGACGATGTGTGTGTTCTTGAACATGATTTCCAACTGATATGAGGGCTGATTACTGCCAGAAAAGTTATTCAAATGAAACTCGATTCACTGGAGGCTTTGTTTATATTACAGATATTTTGATGGTGGATACTTATGCAAAATTTCTATGCCCGGGTTACCAGATATTTAGGGCATAAGTTTAAACATAAAAACAAATTTAATTTTTGATGGGACATAGTTACATTGAGGGGTACGTACGGATGAAATTCACCAACGCGAGTACCCACGGAGGGGAAAAGGATGGGTGTGAGTTTTAGTTGGGGTAAAAATGGGTAGGTAATTAAAAAGAAATATATAATGTGGTAAGGAGGAATATAATATGATCAGTATCAAGAATGGACACTACTATTTTGGGCGGCATTCAAAACATTGCGCACAAACATGTAAAACATGTCATGATAGGGCTAAAATAATGAAAATAATCTGATAATTGAAACATAAGACCCTCTCCAAATAATGATTGCGTATTTATTTGATTTATGCCCTTGACGCATGAAGTCACACATGAGGCGAGGAGGTCAATGGATTGAATTTATGCAGAAAAGGATACAAAGATAAATGGAGTTATCGTAACGTAAAATACAAGAATTTATACATAAATTGAGGACAGGTGCAGTTTCCACAAACTATAAGCGAGTATGTTGATTACTATTGCCGGTAGATGTAACAATGAAAAACATGTACGATAACATGTTGGTTAACGATGACTTCAGTTAAAAATTACAAGAAATGTTTATACATTAAATGAGCAGTTTAATGTTTTTATCTTGAAAAAGATTATGTCACAACGTGGATAACTGAGGCTCGGCTACGAAGGAGATAATAAAGAATCCAAAGGAGGAAAGGATCCTATTAAAGTATAAGGTGAGTTGACAATAAGGGTATCTCTTCATGATTTTGGTGAATACCAAATGCGCACAGGAATAGTTTCAAAGCGTGTTACGAAAAGAAACATTCCCGTTACATATGTATAAAGACGAGAGGCTGAAAATTTAGGTTCTTATTTGAAAGATTTCAGTAAATAAAAGGGAGGTCTGCAAAGGGATACCAAAGGTTGTAGAGATATCAGGAAAGAAGGATATACGACTGTTAAGAAGTTCGTAGACTGGAATCCCGAACAAGGTTAGGTTTCTTAGTCCATAATCCAGAACATGTAAAATGGGATGAAAATATTCCAGTATGGCCGAAAGGAAGACAAATTGGCAGTGTAAAACGAAGCATACTGAATCAATTATCGAATTCGTGGGAGATATTGTAGAAAAGACCCGAGAATCCAAAGAAATTAATTTTGAATAATGGGAAAGAATGAAGAGTCGGCTCTAATACGATAATGTATTGTTTTGAGCCTCGTTCTCGGAGTGTTCCTATTGCGGATTTTTGAAGTATCTATTGGTTTAGTTATTTCTGTTTGCTATCATTTTCTTTGTCTTCTTTCGAGGACAACTTTCTTGCGGGAGGACAAGAGAGTTAGTAAGATCGGATGGGCGTAATAAGAAGTTACTGGTGAAATGCTGATGGGTTATCAGAAGGCGTTGGGTATTCCACTTCCGGGATTACCAATATATAGGGGCCCTTAAAATGAATTATTTGATGATATTTTTGTTTTCTTCGTGTAGGCCTCTATATGAATTGGGACGAATGATTTCAAAGTTTGAACAAATAAATTATTTTTAGTCATGGAATAAGGTAATGAGAAGTTGCCTGATACTGTTAGAGATACAGTTCATGGGTTACTTCACAAGATTGGAATGAAGGAAAAAGGGTCACGTGACTTTTGCCCTGAATTATGACCTCGCCTTTTAATCGAAATTTCTGCGTTTTTGTGAATTGTGTTTGGAGACGTCGGGATTGAGTGGGGGTAAGGAGGAAGTACTGCCGTGCAGTGAGGTCTTTATGTCTTCTGATGTCTTTGCCTGAATTTGTGCTCTGACTGAGGGTTTAAATACTCAATGAAACGAATAAGGACATATATTATGATAAACAAATATTCTGTATGGGGGGTTGAAGTACTAAAAATAGGCAAATTGGAGGCATGAGACTGACTCAGAGCAAAAGAACCGGGAAAATTCTATTTATAGCATAAGTCTTAAACATTTTAAAAACAATAGTTTAAAAAAATTTGTGGTACTAGCGGAAGAAGGAAAAATAAGTTACAAATTGCGAGAAGAAGGGTACTACATTAAAACTTTCCACAACGCTGGTCCCATACACGGAGACGGGAGTAAGAGGAGAATAAAAAGATAAGAGGTTATAAAAATATATAATATGAAAAGAATAATAATCATTCAAATGCATACATATTTGGGGGCATTCAAAAAATGCGCACAAAATGTAACCCATTAGTAGTCACACATGCAGACTATAAGTTAGATGAAAAGAGGAGATAATGAGTTAATTGAACAAGACATTCAAGGTGATCATGGCAACTCCAATACTGTTGTAGGTGGGCTCTTATAATTACGAGTAAAGCACACCATATCAAGATATTTTGAATGAGCGATTAAAAAATACCGGCCAAAAGTGTAAATGGTGCGATATACAGGAAATAAAATAATACTTTAGAAGAAATGTTAAAGGTGAGTAAACTTCAAATTGAAAGTGGGCATTGCAAACATAAGCTTATAATTTGTGATTTAGGTGTCCGTAGTTAGGATGAGTGAGAGCCAAACATACAAACCATTGGGATATAGTTGATAAAAATACGAAAAACATTGTGGTTAGAATATAGAGTAATTAATTGTTGATGAAACAAACCTATCGGTAAAATTCACAAAAAAATATAAATGTGGAGCGCGAAACATATCGACGGTCGAACCGAGAATTTGAATCCAATGTAGGGGCACACCGCCCTCCGTATAAGGATATTTCTAATGTATCCATGATTGATTCAATGCGCACGGAAATAGTTTTCAAAGCTAAGCTTTCAAAGCTGTAGTTACGAAGAAACATTGCGTGACTTATGTAGAGGCAAGGAGTTGCCTGAAAAGATTAGAGGTTCACTTCATTTGGAAAGATCGTGTCTGTTGCGATAGATAAAGATATGTGGGAGCTGGGCACAGGAACTCGCCTAACATAGAATTCGGAAAGGTAATACGAGGTGATGTTTTAGTAGTGGAGTCCAAAAGAATTAGTTGACTGCCCCAGTGAATCCAAAAACTGTGTAGTTAAGCAACGAAATGAGATGGAAAAAGAGAAGTGCTCTAAGTATAGCCGAGAATAAGGAGTTTGCTTATGATCAAGGAACCGAAATGAATCCTCCGAACTGTGATATTTGTTGAAAGACTTAATCCAAAAATTAATTGAAATGAAAAAATGAAGTCTGTTCGACTAATTGTCGTTTGTGAAGCCTTTTCGAGAGTGTTCGATTGGGATTTTTTAAGTTATTATTGTAATTTTTCTTTTTATTCATTTTCTTGTTCTTTTGGACAACTTTTCTTAGTGAGGACGAAAGGAGTTAGTAAGAATCGATCCGTAATAAGAACGTTTACTGGTTTGAAATGCTGATGGGTTATCGGAAGGCGTTGGGTTTTCCACTTCCGGGTTACCAATATATAGGGCCCTTAAAATAAATTTTTTTGATGATATTTTTGTTTTCTTCGTGTTAGGCCTCTATCATGAAATTGGGACGATGATTATGCAAAGTTACAAAATTAAATTATTTATTCAATGATAAGTAATAAAAGTTGCCAGTCTGTGAGATACATTCTTTCTTCACAAGTTGAATGGAGAGGTCACTGACTTTTTCCCCTGAATTTGACTCACCTATTTTCGGCAGATTCGCGTTTTCTGAAGTTGATGTTTGGAGAAGCTCGGGAGAGAGTATCTCGAGTGGGTTCTTTTATTCTTTCTGATTGTCTTCTATTTCTGTATTTGCTGAGTTATCTCAATGAAAGCGGGCTTTATATACCAATATTTGAATGGGTACTATGCAAACTTTGCTTGGCTCAAAATTTTAGCATAGTTTAAAACATAAAAAACAAATTTTTAAAATTTTTGCGAATAGGTACAATTGAGGGTACTTCATTACTTCCCAACGTCTTATACACGGAGAGTGGTTAAAATATATAAATATATAATAATAAAAGAATTAATAATCAATTCAATGCATACTAATTTAGGGGCCCATTCAAAAATGCGCAAAAACATGTAAAACATGTCAATAATGACCTAAAAATAATGAAAATAATAATGACAAAGACATTCAAATATATGCCTCATATCTGTTTATGCCCTTAGGCCATATAAGCTCACATACAAACATTTGAATGCATAAAATACAAAAAATGTAAAATGGTATACGTAAAATACAAGAATGTTTAATGACATAAAATTGAAAGTTGCATTCAAACATAAGCAAATTTGGTGTTTTATATCCGTTAGATATAAGCAAACATACAAACATTTTAAAGAATTAAAAATACAAAAAAGTTTACATAATATTGATATAGAAGAAAAACAATCTATGGAAGTTCATTTAATTTCATACAAGAATTAAATAGGCCACATCGATCGAACTCGTTGAATCCAAGGAAAGGGTCCAGTTAAGGTTTTCTAATGTATTCCATGAAATTTGATCAATGCGCACGGAAATAGTTTTCAAAGCTTGTAAGTTACGAAAGAACATTGGCGTGACTTCGTATTGGTAGAGGCGAAAGTTTGCCTGAAATTAGTCCTTTATTGAAAGAATTTCTTCTAGTAAATAAAAAGGGAGCTAGCTGAGGCACAGAACCATTAGAATTCGAAAAGGAATACGAGTTCGTAGTGGAATCCAAAATCAGTTTCTGCCCATAATCCAAACTTAAAATGATGAAAGAAATCCATACCGAAAAGGAAGTTTGCTATGTCAAACGATGAATCCTCGAACTGTGATATTTGTGAAAAGACCGTAATCCAAAAATTAATTGAAAATGAAAAATGAAGTCTGTATCGATAATGCTCGTTGTGAGCCTCTTCTCGGAGTGTTCGATTGGGATTTTTAGTATATTGTGGTTTTTCCTTTTATTCATCTTTCTTTTGTTTCTCTTCCAACTTGTTGCATTCTTTGTGTAGGGATGCTGTTCGTCCTTAAAGAGTATATATCGCATATCTGGGATGTGCCAACTCTTGGGTTTTCCACTTCCGGGATTACCAATATATAGGGGCCCTTAAAATGAATTCTTTGATGATATTTTTGTTTTCTTCGTGTAGGCCTCTATATGAATTGGGACGAATGATTTCAAAGTTACAAAATAAATTATTTATTCAATGAATAAGTAATAAAGTTGCCAGTCTGTTGAGATACATTCTTTCTTCACAAGTTGAATGAGAAGTCACTGACTTTTCCTGAATTGACTCTCTTTTCGAATTCTGCGTTTTCTTAATTGATGTTTGAGAAGGCTTTCGGAGAGCAGTGTATCTCCAGTTGGTCTTTGATTTCTTCTGAGTGTTCTTCTGATTCTTGGTATCTGACTGAGCGTATTCAATTGAACGTGGCTTGTATATCATAACATTTGATTGTACTTATGCAAAATTTGCTTGCGCAAATTTTAGCATAAGTTTAAACAAAAGAACAAATTTAAAATTTTTGCGAATAGTTACAATTGAGGGTACCAATATATATATATATATAATAGTATAATTATTTATATATAGTTAATATATATATAATTATATATTATATATATATATATATATATATATATATTTATATATTATATAATCTATATATATATATATTATATAATATATATATATTTAGTATATTGATATAAATTGGAGGTCACCACTGCACCAGGGTTGTGAAATCCCGGAAGTTACTTTGTAAAGTATCTATAACCCCTTAAACCAAAAGCTATGCACACCTTAAATATAAAAGTTAAAGAAAAATTTATTTCAGAGATATTGAGCTTTATTTGATAATATTAATTTTAATGTTATCCAATTATTTGTAAACAGAAATAAGCAAAATAAGAAATAAAATAGGAAAATACCTCAAAGAAGAAGATAGTAGTAGACTATGAAAGGATTGATTTCTGCCACTTCTTCGCACGACATTCAAGGGACATTAGGCAGTAAATTCCTAACGGCGGTTAATGCCGTTGAGACCCTGTATACAAGTGCTCGGTGTTTCGCTTGTACAATGTCGTGTCTAGTTTCGTTGTTGTATTTTAAGACGAAAGAAAAGTTGGACAGGAAAGGATGGAAGAAGAAGTTATAAAAGATTTATTGTTTTATTCAAACTGTATAGATTTTTAACGATTGTTAATTCAGAGTCGTGTTTAAGATGTAATTATTCTGATTCAATTATAAGTTTTAAATAGAAGTAGAGTGTTTACCATTGGGGACAAACATTACTTAAATTATTATACAAAAAAGCAAAGATTCTAAAATTACTTCCATTGCCGTCACAGGGGGTGAGAGCATCTGATTTTAGTAGAATGTACCTATATGTCTGGTTCGAGACTATACCCGTGTGTAGACTTTGAAAATGTGACACTTATGTATACCTCCAATACAGTTACAACGGCAGTACAAGTGACATAAGTTTTTTATTTGTCTTTGTTGATTCGTGTAGCATCTGAAGTGGCGTGTAATAAAAGCGAATTCTATATTATAGAGATTGAGTTGTTTTATAATCTCTTAGTTTTTTCAAGACGTGAAGAATTTACAGTGATTAAAATAATTTTTTTTATCTGAGTTATTTATTTGTTGACAGAGCGAGTGAAGTGTGAGATACTGTATTATAGGTGGGATATAAGCGAGACTATAATCGGATGTAACTCCTGTCTTAGAAAATTATAGGGGAATTACCATGAGGTTGTGATGTTACATCGTGAGATTATTCGCTTTTAAGTTAAGTTCTTGAGTAGTAAGGTTAGTTAGCTGCGGATGGCCAAAAAGAAATATATTCGCCAAGAATTGAAAGCTAGAGGGTGTCGAGATAGGAGTGTGAAAAATTTCTGAGTGTTGAACGTGAGGAGAACAAAGCTGTAGGAGTCCCGGTAGTAGAGGCATGTGTGGTATGCAAACAGTTTACAATGTATGTGCCAAAGCATAAAATAGAACCCAAAATAAATAAGCAATTAGAAATCATGAGTAAAAGGTAAAAATGGGGGTAGTTTATCAATTATATGTTTAACGATATATAAGGTGTTATTTAAGATATTTACTTTGTGGATTTATATTATTGAACATGAGGTGTTACTTTATGTTAATATATGAATAGGGAATCATCTTCAAGTCATTTTAAGCTCTTATAATGCTGTTACATCTTGTAGTAAGTCATTAATAATGGGGATGGGTTTCTCATAAATAAGGGTAGGCTAGGAGCTCTTCTTGTTGCAATGGAATCAAAATATAATAGGATTGTGTAGTTTCGCAAGATGTGAGGCTTGAATTCTTAACTGAAAATTATAAAATCAATATAGTTTACCCAGTCGAGGTTCTTACAGTATTGTGTATATATATATAGATGGTGAATTTCGTTATATGTTAAAATTTAACCCAAAGATTTGTGATAGTCCTGTATGAATATGATTATAGTGATGGTGAAAACGAGCCATTCACTCACCCTTGCCATAGGTGTGTAGTAGATGGAGAGGAAAAAGTTTGGTTATGGAAAAGAGGATATTGGTAAAGTCGAAGTAGAGATCAAAGCCATAGATAATCTGAATTTTTGTTATGTGTTTTGTTATTGGGTGATATTCACCTCAAAGTTTTATCTAATACAATTTGTGGCAACTAAGAACAGATAAAGATGTTTAATAATAAACTTGAGTGTCGAGAAGAATCTGAATTCTAGAATTGTTTGAGCAGCTATAGGAGAAGACAATTGAATTTGAGAAAACGAGGAGCCCTTAGTTTGAAAAAGTTCTAACTATAATCCCTAGGTGACTTAGTCTCGTGATATATGGGATGGCCATTATAACTATGAAAATAGTAGTTATCAATGATATTGATATAAAGACTGTGTTTAGTGGTAAGATAGATTCGAAATTTATTTCCATGGTATTAGCGATTATTTGCGGTTTTTAATTGTAAAAGAGAAGAGGAGGCTTTGAAAGTAAACGTATTTATTAAGCGTATATGTGTCTTTTATTATTTATTGTGGATGAGAGATATAATCTCTTGAGGTCTCACAAGCAGAGGAGCTTGAATTTTATCTATGTAAAAGAGGGGGAGTTGCTAGCTGGAAACAAGTGTCTGAGTTAAATATTAGGTATTGTGTGTGTTAGTATGGTAATATTGTCTTGTGTAAAATTTTTATGGTTTTTATAAGGGACTAAGATCTTTAGTGAGTGCTGTAGATGGGAGCTCTGAGTAAGGATTTTTTTATTTGGTTATATATTCCAAGTTAACGAGTAAAAGATCTGTGTCGCAAATTTAGAGTACTCCTCCCTTTCGTTGTTAGCATGTAATTAGCTGAAGTGAGAGCGTATTGGTCTGGTTTAAAGAAAAGTAACGCACTTACACTGCACATATGAGAAAAGATTCAATGATTGTTCCAGATGTGGACAAATCTTTAGGGTACGATTGCGAGGTGTGAAAAAGAATATAGATTAAAATAGAGTATATATATAATATATAAGAATATCAGTATTATAAGTAGAGTATGAGTATTATATATATATATATATATATATAAATATATATATATATAATATATTAGTGTATAGTATGTATAATAAATAAAATTGGGAAACAATATAGTAGAAGATAAGTGAAAAATTTGAGTAGTGTTATATGGTGCCAGTGTGGAAAGGAGAAAGTGAGTGGTATGTCGGGTATTATATATTGATTAATATTGCGGTTTCAGCGAATTTGATATTGTATTCTTATTTTATTGTTCAAAAAAATATCTTAGTTGACAATTGGTGGCTGATATATAAAAACCGCGGCTGTGTATTTCAGGTGTATCAGCGAGCCGCGACTTTTATGCCACTGAACATCCTCTGTTGAGAGGATCAGCTTGTGGCTATTATGTATGGCATATCAGATCTTTTGGACAATCAGAACGAATAAATGAAGGCTAGTGGTCAAGCTCAGTGTTAGATCCAAATGTTTTAGCGGTATTAATGGAACTGGGAACTAGTTGTGGCTAGCTTTGCAGAGGCGAGAATTAAAGGTGCGATTAATTAATAATTTAGGAAGAAGATTGATGCTGTGAGGGTAAATGTTGTGTGTGATTGTTTGAATCATGGGATGTTTTATAGGCCCACTTTATGTGAGTCTCGAAGGGGGCTAGTGGGTTTTAAATATTGCTTCAAAATGTTTTATTAGGATGTGATAATCATAGTGATTTTAACATTGGAAATACTGTTAATAAATATGTGTACTTAAAGTTAATTTGTAGTGTAACATCGTCTCCACCTCTCGTAAGGGTCCATGTTAATGAAACCTTATTCAGAAGTTATATGAGGGGGTGTGTCACAGTGTGTGTCTTAGATCCAGTGCCCTCGTGACGACAATATAGTAAGGATGTACCTATTGTAGTAATTCTGTTAATGTTGTGGGTTATTTCAACATGATCATGACATTTTGGTTCCACAATTATTTTTGGAAAAGTTGAGTCTTTTAAGAATCATTTTTTGAACTATTGAGATTTAGATAATTTAAAAGAAAATTGAGATATATAATTTAAAAGTAGGTTATATTCGTTTATTGCGATTATCTTGCTTGCTAATTGTTTCGAATAGGGTATTGGGGGGCTTCAAAGCTTGGGCTTGGTTATTTTTTTCGTATTTAACTGAATGGGGTGAAAGAATTAGATGATCGGTATATATCTATTTAAGCTGTTCATCATTTTATTTCTTGACAATATTTTTGATAGTAAATATAAATGTAATTTTCAGTGTTATTTATATATGATATTTATATTTATTTATATTTAATTGATATTATTATTTATTTTTATAGATTTATTATTGTATATTTTGATTTTGTATCTCTGAGCTTATTATATTCATCATATCTTACTTGTATTGGAATTAGATCAGAAGTTGGGATATTATAATATCCAGACGGAGTTTAGCGTTGATCAATTTTCTTGCAATGATTCTCATATTTATTCATAATTTTTGTAAATTAATTGAAATATTATTCGATTATTTTATATTTGTTATTATATTTATTTTGTGTGTAATAGTTATCGTTATTTGAGATGCCATGAGAATTCATTTAAGTATATTAATCGCTTTATAGCTAGAAGTATCAATATAAAACAAAGACCTCTTTTGTCATAATTATTATGGTGCATTCGTGTATTATTTAAATATATTATTAAATAGCTATATGTAATAATGCGTATATTTGTACTTTAATTTATTTTTTAATAAAAGAGATATTTACGCACCTAAAATAATCATGTCGCTGTCAATTCTATTCTTTTGGCTCTAATATTATTTTCCAGTTTAGTATGTTTGTGCATTAATATACGCACACCTACACATCAGCAGCATTTGTTGAATCGATATGCCTGAATAAGATATATTGTATATTAAAGTTAATAGTCGCAGTTCTTAATATGTCAAGAAGTTAAGCTTGTAAGTAAAAGGTCGTTGAAGTCTGTATAATACAATTATAATCAGAATATTACTAGAACAAGAATAGTGGCTGTAAACTTTTTATCCAGTGATATTTGCATCCATGTTGGTTTGTGGTTCTCTCTCAGAACTAAAAGACAACGTCTATTTATATCTGATTACAAAAGTAACGATACCTGGTTTACGGGTTCTTTATATTTTTATTACCCATATGTATTTACCTTAATATATTATATAAAATATATGTATATAATAATATACGTATTAATATATTTATAACATTAATGTTAATATATAATTATGATATATATATATTAAATATATATAATAGTATATATATATATATATAATTAATATATAGATTAATTATTAATATATATAATAATATAAATATATATATATATATATATTATAATATTATATTCATATATTTATTATATATATTATATTAATCAGAAAGTTTTAATGTTGTAAAAATCTATTTTTATAAATATAAATTAATAATGTTGTTAAATAAGTGAGTTGCTGGGAAGGCGCGGAATAAACACACAAACGTCGACAATGCACCATACCCATCAAAACTTACTTTACCCATACGACTCCGCCCTTATTATATTAGAAAGAGATTTTTACAATTTAGGAGATAATATCTAGCATTTTATGCATATTAAAACTAGTTACATTTTGAAAATTACAAGTTATTTAAGTAGAGGTGTCTAGTATATTGAGAAACGATCCAATTTTTCTATTGCTCTTATCGAACTAGAGTTCTGTTCTCTATATCTTATCATATATATAATTATATGATACCCAGTCTTAATTTACTAAATGAACTCTCTCACTTGGTAACAACTAGTTTGAGGAGGGAAGGACATGAGCTAAAGCATTTCCTTCAAGTCTATTACTCAAGCGTGGATTAGATTATATGAAGATATAAATGGTAACTATATGTTGCACTTTGAATTTCATTACCAACGAGATTAGGGATACATATCATGTTGTATATCTTGTCTTTTTCTTGGTGATAGTTTTTCAATCTTTTGAACTTAAAGCTAAGTGTAAATGCAATGTGTATTATTTTATTATTACATCGATACTGAACGTAGAAATTGTCTTCAGTAGATATCTGTATATTGATATTGATACTTGTATAGAATAGGTATGAGTATGGTTCTTGTAGATTTTACGGTATTTTTTCCTTTTATGATCTGATTAGGGTGAGCTTGAATTTAATAGTAAACTGTATCGTATTATGAGAGTCTACAACTGCAACATATTATGTGAACGACGTTTGTTAACTTGTTATTCTATATTAAAACTATATGTGTTTAACAAGAAAACTTGCCCTATTAAAACGGGCAATCTAATAGAAGTTGCTAGAATAGTGTGAGAAAGGTTATTAATTTACCACAGATTACCAAAAGCGTTTTCTAGGTCTCTAGATTTAGTAAGAATATTTCTAATCTTTTGAACATCGATACATATACAATTGTGAGTTGTGCCCCGACGTTAAAAGAATTTGTAAATGATAGGTATACAAAGGTGCTTCCACCTAACTAGCGTACAGTTTTGATGTATGTTACAACAGAAAATAGTAAGATGTACATCCGGAGACAGAGTAGTAGACAGACTAGGATATCCTTGGAAGGAGGGATCTGAATTAATATTTTAGTTTGGGCGGTAAATTTTCTCAAAAGGAGTTTAAAAATGGTTCTTAAATATTAGAATTAAACTTGATTCATTGTATAAGAGATAGTAACATTAATATTCACAACTTATTAGCTATAGAAAATAATCGCACTCAACTTTGGATATACGTATCTTCGCAAACAATATATACAGAGAGGTATTCTATATGAAACTTATCACAAAGAATATCATTTATGGAAGATCTTGTTTCCACATTGACGATAAAGGTTTAAGTAATATTTCAGTACTAGCTGATCCCAGTTTACATAGTTTCAAGCGAGTTTCAACGTCTTTAATTATAATTAGTTATAAAAATAATTGGAATAGTCAAAATCTTTTTGGAAGTATTTGTCCTTAACTCATTATCCAGCCATATGTGCCATTGTTGAATGATGAAAACATGAGGTGTGACTCAATATAACCCTACATTTTGAAATGATCTCAATTACAAATGTCTCGTACCATTTTTCTTATTTCTTTGCCACATTTTTTCAAATTTCTACCACAACGATACATCTATTATTTTATATTAAGCATTTAAAATTCTAATCGTCACAATCTCAGAACATGTCAAACATTACACTGCGTCTAACCAATACACTCTGCAGAGGACAAGCTGCACTATGCGGAGGTATGCGGATCTTATAATGTGCGGATATTCCGTGGAGGCGGATGCGGGTGTTACCTGCATCAATAATAAACATTACGCCGACTCCGCATGTGAAGCTCCATTTTGACGATGTTTAGACTCTTCTTTAATACCACAATTATTATTATTATTATTATTATTATTATTATTATTATTATTATTATTATTATTATTATTATTATTATTATTATTATTATTATTATTATTATTATTATTATTATTATTATTATTATTATTTACCATCTCCCATGTAGGGCTTGCGCCCTGTCGGTTGGACCAGCATTTTCTTCCTTCTGGCCCCGAAACTCTTGATCGTAGAGCACTCTAGAAAAACATTTCTCGGCGCAATGGTTTCCGATGCTAGTCCTCGAGTTATACACTCAGGTAGGGTTTCACCCTTTCAGTGGAACTAGCATCTTTTTACCCTTGGCCTCGAAACTCGTTTTCCCAGGGCTCTTCCGAAGATCGTGTTTCTAGGCGCATTAGATTCCAATGCTGGTCCAGGAGTTCTTCAAACAAAATAGTAAAGAACCGGGTTGCTAACCCTGTCGCCCTAAAACTATGAGAAGAAAAAAAGTCTTCATATCTTACGACTGTTTCGAATATCCATTCTTCTTATATATATATATATATATATATATATATATATATATATATATATATATATATATATATATATATATATATATATATATATATATATATATATATATATATATATATATATATATATATATATAGGTGAAATAATTGATTAACAGCTTGGTTGTAAGTATTTCAACATTTTGAAATAAACTAATTACGAAATAGAGATACTTGCGCCGTCAGTAAGAAGTCATAAGAACTACAACCTAATACATATATAACAGCGCACGTATTTTCGTTTAGAGTCAGTGAAGTTAAGTTACTCTCCCAAGTGTGTACTGTGTGAAATTTTTACGACAGTAAAGTTTGTTTATTCGTGTCATCCGCTTAATTACAAATGGATATTAGAAAACTATTTGTAAGTTGGGACATTTAATTTTATTACATGCTTTTATTTAACTTGCAACATTCGTATCGTCCACACCAACGTTGTGTAAAAATTATATTTCATTTTTTGCAGTGAATTTAAAAGGAAAGGAAAGTACCAGCAACAACAGCGATGAGGACAATAAGTGCAACCACTCTCTGGTTCAGACACTGCGACTGCGAGGCCTTCTTCAACGGTTCAAACCATGGTGTCAGATAGTATAAGTGAAACTGAAGACGACGGTTGTCATGAAGATGTTATTGGAAAATTCGTTGGCCTGGCGACCACTATGCCGGTTGATATGAAAAAACATCCACTGCATAAGGGCTGGGTATCTTCGAAGAAATACGATTTTGTGACCGATGCCAAACACCTCAAGAGGAAATTCATTCATTCATTCATTCATTCATTCATTCACATATACGCCGTGGTTAGCTTACTCAAGGCGACTCAAAGGTGCTTTCTGTAATATTGTATGTTGGTTACGCCGTCAGGTATCATGCTGAGAGGTGGTTGGGGTTCTTTCATCATCAGATCCTTTACTAAGTACAAGGGCGTGCAGGATTATTGCAAAGAACATGTACAGACCCAGGGACACCAGGCTGCAATGAAATTTTCAAACTTTCATGGAGGCCGTTCCAGTGGACTTTCAACTTTACCAGTCTTCGCAAAAATTAATAAAAAAATGCTGTCCTCAGTTGTTTCCTGCCTCATTTTATCTGGTACACATGATTACCACTCAGAGGCAAAATCTGGATGAAGGCGTATTGCCGTTTAGGCATCGAAGCAGGTGATTCAGAATTAAAACACCATTTTGAACATAGAACGAAAAATGCGTCCTACCGATCACCTATCATGCAAAATGAAATAATTGATATATGCGGAGCTACAATTATGGGAATAAATCTTCACAAGGGTTAAAGAAACTTGCGCTTACAGCATTCGGGCTGACGAAATCGCGGATATTTCTGGCAAAGAACAGTTGTCTGTTGGATTACGTTTCTTCGATGAAAAGGTCAACGAAATCGAAAAAGAATTTCTATACTTTGTAGAGGTTGAAGGACTTAGTGCCATAAGTTTTGCCAAAGCCGTTGAAGATTTTGTGACCAACTTAAACCTAGACCCTGATAAGTGTGTGAGGTTAGGATTCGACGGATGTTCCACCATGTCTGGGAAAGAAGGGTGTGTGCAGGCGATCTTGAAGCAAAAGTACAAAATAGTCTTGTACTTCCATTGCTCCTCGCATAAGCTAAACCTTGTCGTGAACGACTTAAACGTTATCCCAGAAATTTGAAGTTACGTTGGAATTATCAGAGATAAAGACATTTTTTCGCGAGTCCGTTTTACGAATCCAGCTTATTGCTAACATTCCGAAACTGTCTGAGACTAGATGGTCAGAGAAGTACAAGAGCATCTGTGTTTTTAAGGATCACTTCGTTGATATTGTTTATGCATTAGAGACATTAGCTGAAGAGGGAACTGCACAAACAAGAAAAAATGTATATCAAATGCATGCAGCGGTGTGCAGATCTTCATTTGTTGTGTCAGTAGCATTAATTGCCAAGTATTCCTCTATACTGGAACCCATAGGAAATACGCTTCAACTGAAGACACTTGACATAGTCAACCAGTACATCCTAACTAATCTTGACATTCTAAGAGATCATCAGAAAGACGCGGAGAGCGTCAAAGCTGACGTTTTGAAAGAAGCAGGCGACACTACAAAGTATTTGAATGTGGATATAAACGCCACTCGCGTTTCTGGCAGACATAAGCATAGAAGCTACCCTCCAGCCGAAAATCCATCCGAATTTTGGAGGTCTCTAATAATTCCTTACTTGGATTCCATGATGTCATCTTTAGAAGTCAGATTTTCTGCAGACAAATCGCTTTCATTATCATTGACACATTTACATTCGAGTAACATGAAAGATTTTTCATTAGAGGAATGGAATGAAGGTACTTCATCCTGTGAAACTAGGTATCGAAGGAGAAAGGGAATTGTGGTTCAAAATGTGGAATGAGGTACAGGAAGCGCCAGACATCATTGAGGTTTTAAAAAAAAAAAACGTGAATGGATTTTATTGACCATTATAAAAACCGCTGTTGATATTGCTTTCACAGCCCTGCACACCAAGAACTATAGAACTGACATTTAGTTCTCTTCGCCTTAATAAAACATGGCTAAGAAGCACTATTGGAGAAAATAGGTTAAACGGGTTAGCCATGATAAGCATTCATCGTCAATGGGTTTTCGCAAGCAAAGAACAATTAGTGGAAGCTGTAGTTAGAAAATATGCAGCTAATCCTCACCAGCCATTGTTCAAAATTTAATTTTTTTAATAAATTGTGTTATTCCTTTTGTTGTTGTATAGTGGTCAAAATTTTGTTAAACTTCATAATTTTATTGGTCAAAATTTAAATAATACGATCAGAAGTTTTCTATCAGTAGAAATTTCATTGCTCGAGATTTTACTAGTAGTAATTTGTTAAAGCTTGAAGCTAAGTAACAATTTTATATATATATATATATATATATATATATATAGGGTGAGATATATATATATATATATATATATATATATATATATATATATATATATATATATATATATATATATATATATATATATATATATATAGGACCTCTTCTGTTTACGACTCCGTCAGTTTGAATTTTTTTTTTTTTTAATATATTTCTAGTATATGATCTAACAATGAATTTTAAGTGGTAACGGACAGTGATTCAAAAATATAGGACCTTTACGTTTTACAACTCCGTCAGTTTTAATTTTTTTTTTTTTATTTTACTAAAGAAATGCCCAAGGGTAAACCGCAAAGAATGGCAGGAGTCGGGGTCTCTCGGCCTTCCGGGAACACAGGGTAGGACTATTTCCCCCCTCGGGGGAGGGGTCTCGGAACCCCCGCTCTTTGGTATTTGGGTGTCGCAGGGTTCCTCCGCCCCCTCCCCTACGGGGTATGGAAGCGTCCCCCTCTGTCCCCGTCGGCTCGAGCTAATTTTTTTTTTTTTTTTTTGCCCGTTTTTAGTAATTTTTTTGTTTTTATAATAAGCCTTATACGCTGATTCCAAATATGTAATTGGTTTTTCTGTAAAATTACTTTTTGAGATATTTAATTTATGAAAAAAAAAGTTTTTTTTTTTTTTTACATTTATTAATAAACTTTATACGCTGATTCAAATATGTAATTAGTTTTTCTGTAAGCGTCATTACTTTTCGAGATATTTCATTTTAAAACAAAATATAACAAAAATGTGATTTTAAGAATTATTTAAAAATACTTCGAACTTTTGAATCATGTCCGTTACCACTGAAATTCATTGTTGGTATCATATAGTAGCAATATATTAAAAAAAACAAAAAAAAATTAAAACTAAACGAGTCGTAAAACAGAATAGGACCTATATATATATATATATATATAT
>JABUQX010016668.1:0-57373 GCA_015478945.1 Trachelipus rathkii | reverse complement strand
GGTATATTATTTATAATAGATAATTATATAAAATAATAATAATAAAATAAATATTAAAATAATATAATAATATAATAATAATATAATAATAGTTAATCAATGAAATGAAGTATTTAGTAATGGAAATGGAGGAGATGTTGTGTTCCGTAATATTTTATCAATTGCTGTCCTCAATATAGTATAAAATATTTAACCAGGACTTAAATGAAGGGTTTTCAAGTTGCAGATTGATATCAATTGGACTACCTCAGTAAGAATAATATGATGTATTAAGATTAAAAGAAAGTAGGAGCTGTAATCAGTTGCAGATGGAGAGAGAGTGCATTCCTTCTTCAAAATCTTTCTCTCCTCATTAATCCTGGTTCGATCGTGCTTTTCTCTAGCCTTCAGCAAGAGACAGTGCAAAAGCGGGTGGAAATTTCTTGTTTCCTATATATTTGCTAATTTTCATCAGCTAAGAAGCATTGAGGGATTACTCGTTGCCGAGAATGGCTTTCATTAAACGAGAGTGCACTAACCTCCTTGTTTCTACTTGACAAATCTTTCTGCTCTGGCCAAAAAATTTAAAACTTCTGTAAGTCTGGACTTTACTCCTCTTATTGCGATCTGATGATTCTCGTTGCTAATTCTGACAACGTGAAAAATCCAATCATGCAGCTCATCTTGTAGCGATTGGATTAAAAGAATGAATTTATTTGCATAAAGCTTACTCTATCAAACGCTTAAACAATCCTTTTGGCAGGACCCCCGTGACAACAATCAACAAACACGTTTATAATGGTCAAGTCTGATGTATAAGTAATGGGGCAACAGGTTAGGTTAGTAAGAGCTACTGCATACTAGAAAGGCAAATACGTTACTTTAAAAAAATCGACCAACTTTATCTCCCTGAGTACCCTTCAGTGAAACAAACGGTTTGTTTGACCGAGTCTTTGCTTATGTGAAAAACATTCAGTCAATATTTTCTTATCAATGAAAGAACTGTTTTATGATTAAGCTTTGACATGGAAAACATATAGTCTTTACAGACGTAAAGAGCAATAACTACTTGAATTGTTGAATAAATGAGAAATAAAAACACGATTAGGAATTCTCAAGAAAAACTGCTTGAGTGGCTTTACCATCCCGTATTTAATGCGTAACTGAGACGGACGGTTTAAAACTAGTTTTAATTCCATTGAAAATATAGCTGGATGTCCGTGATATCCGAAATGCGGCATGCAAATAAGACCTCAGTACTATTATTCATTATATATTATAAAGTAACTTCAAATGATTCAACATTTTATAATTCCTGAAGTATAGTCGAGATGTGGTAGATATCCGCTAATGACGTCTGCAATATATAAACCCTAATACAATATTAATTATATATATATTTAATATATATATAACATATATTAATTTATTTATATATATAATTATTATATATATATATGATTAATATAATATATTATAGATATATATACTATATAATATATATATATATATATATATATATTTTCTGGTAATATTTTACTACAATACAACAATTAAATAATTGTACCTTAAATTAAAAAAAAAATATCATACAAAATAGCTCTATCACGTTTCTATATAATCTTTCCATTTAAATATATATATAATATTCAATATATATATATCTATATATATATATATATATATATATATTATATAATATATATATATATTATATAATATATATTAATACTATATATTATATAAATAACATTATATAATAAATGTTCAACAGATATATATAATACAAAATATATATTAATAAAAAATAAGATGTGACAAGATATATTAAAGTATTTTACTTGAAATAGAATGATCTACAATTCCAAGAACAGAGGCGACATCGATTTGTCAATGTGTACAATACAATGCAGTCTCAGCTGATAAATAACAGCTGTTGTTCTAATGCAAAGAGTTGCCGATTAGTATTAAAACAATCTTTAATTTTAAATAAAAAATTGCTTTTAATTCAGAAAATTAATTTAAGCAAAATATATAGAGTATGAATGGCTTTATATTGGTAAACACAAGAAAAATCTTTAATCATACTTCGATAATTAAACCTCAATAATTACAACCTTACCTGCTGAGATTTTAAAACTATAACAAACATGCGGACATATGCACTTGGCATTATCACATTACAGACGACGTTTTTTTAAACACAATGCAAATAATATTACCAGATAAACACAATACTTTTAAAAACACAGTAAATCCAATTTGAAATACAAGACAATAATCAACAATACTGATCGATGACTAGAAAAAAGCAAATATGTTCAATATTTATCAATTTACTTTCAATAAGACATAAATAAGGACACTTCGGATACAGAATATATGCACACTATCACCAATAATAATTGATCGGACAAGACCCAGGCTACCAACTGAATGCAACCTCAATTAACACACATAAGCGAAAAGATGAAAATATTCAGCATTTACGGTATTTAATGAATCTCTGTAAATTATAGATTAGCTGCTATCCAATCATAATTACTTAAAATAAATAAAAAAATGAGTAATATATTTATCAATTAATTCAGCAAACGTAATATATACTAACATAGAAAAAGGAACAGAAAATGGTATTCTTTTTTGCAATCGACTTCGAGTCTCAGACAATTGAACAACTTTTCCTTTGAATGGAAGAATAAAAAGCTATAAATCTTACACATTGTGTGCTTCACACTTTATAAAATTATGAATTTTTTTCAATAAATATTTTATAATATATATTATATAAAAACATTTACATTATATAAAATGCGTTTCCTTAAAGCTGTTACTAAAATATAAATATAATAATTAATAATAATAATAATATAATAATAATATAAAAATACGGTATAATAATAATAATACAACAACGACCAATGAGAACTCAGGTTTCAAAAATAAGTCTAGAAGTGAGTTTTTCACTTGGTTTGCTTTCACTCAACAATAAACATATTTACAAATTTTTGACTGGACCGTTTGCAGGATACATCAAATATATATATAATAGAAGAGTATTCAACATGGCAATGCTTGGCCGTTCACTAAATACATAAATGAAAGTATGTTTATATTTTAAATGAATAATCTATTGACAATCATCCATCATCCACCTTCTCTCCCTAAGACTGAGGGTTGCGTGACAAGCACCAGAAACAGAAAAGTAGTGAAGAATATGAGACAAGTCGAAGAAAGCCAAGCCTTACCGCCCCCCTTTATACCTTTAGTGAGAACTTTCACAATCAGAAATCACCCTTGAGCTTCATGGACTGCGACGGGACCTCCCGTATGGCATCTCGTCAGTGTGGGGGGTTTATCCCTTCGAGCCAGGTAGCACAACATTACAACATCACAACCTCCAATACCTCGAAATACGGGCATCGCTCAACGGCAAGAATGATATTTCTCCTTCAGGCAATCCACCTTTTCAGACAGTCTCCAGCATCGATTCCACCACAACTACTATAAATCTGTTCTAACAAACAAGACTTCATCCATTCTTCCACAATGCCAAACATACTCACGTACTTCGTTTTTCTCTCTTACCCTTTTCTTACACCCCACACCTAATCGTTATTCGTCATTTTATCATTCTTCTCCGCCTAAACGGCGCCCTATTATTGTCCATTTAAACACATTGTACCTTAGATCTTACACCATAATTTCCAGACAATAGTTCACTACTATACAATTAACACAGGTAAACAACATACTCCATGTAAGACCCTAGCGAGCTTAAGACTTTAGTCCCCTTACACCTACCAAGGTTTTAATTACCGGAAACATTTCTGTGTTCACAACTTTCCTTACTACACTCTGCATATCGTTCCCTTATATCAACATTTAATCCTAAAATTATTTAAACTCACGGATACTTATTCCGGCCTGCTAATACTGCAGCAAATCGGGGATCAGACTGTCTTTTTCAACAACCATAACCTTCCTCTTTTCTACTTGTACTTTCAAACCCCTCCTTTTTGCCACCATACCAAATCTCGTTACCAATCTCTCAAATTTTTGATTCGGCAATAAGACAGTTATTCTTAAAATAGGTAGGAACCTCCACCTCTTCATTCTCCATCGATCTTACAGCATTCCCTGCCACCCATCTCTTAATCTTTCATAAACCCCATCCATAACAAAATGATTCTACGAAGGTGACATAAACACATCCTGCCTCAATCGGTATTAATATTAACCAATCACTTTGACTTCTATTCTTAAACTCTTTTACTATCGTCATAAACATTTGATTGTCCCATTCAGGAAGTTACCAACCCATACCATACGATCACCATATATATTATATATTATATATATTATATATATTATTATTAAATATATAATATATATTATATATATAATAATATAATAATATATATAATATATATATTATATTAGAGAGAGAGAGAGAGAGAGAGGAGAGAACATTTTAAATATATATACTTTTAAAAATCATTCTCATGTAAATTACATAGATATATTATATATATATTATTATATATATTATATTATAGATATATTATATATATATAAATATAACTATATATATTATATATATTATACACTATATTATATAATTATAATATAATATATAATATATATATATATATATATATATATTAATATATATAAATATGTTATAGATGAAAATTAAGGGACCATAGCAATCGTTTGAACTTTAATAAGACAACGTTTCGACACCACCAGTGTCATCATCAAGTCTATAAAGCATATTAAAAAACGTTAATTTAAAACACTTAAAGTTGAACAGATAACTAAATATGAGAATAAAAATAATAAAACAATGCTAATATAATCAGTAATATAAACTGAATAATAACAAAAATATATTGATTAGCAATATAAAGTAAATAAAAAGAAGAGTATAATAATAATAGTAATAAGATAATATAATAATAATAATAAATAATAATAATAAGTCATATAATATATTAATAATAATAATAATATCATAAAAACAAATACAACGAAAATATAAACAAAATAATAAGAATAATAAATATAAATAATAATAATATGAATAATAATAATATAATAATATAATATAATAATATATAATAATAATAATTATAATAATATAATAAAAAATAAAAATAAAACTAAATAATAAATAAATATAATAAAATAATATAAAATCATAATATAAGGAATAATAATAGATATAATAATAATAATAATATAATAATAATAATATAATAAATTAATAATAATAATAATATATAATAATAATATAATGATAATAATAATCACCTAAAACATAAAAAACACGAAAGATAGAATAAATCACACTCAAAGATTAGATATTGCAGAGGAGCAAACTGTGACAAATGTCAGAACAAATTTTCAGACTGAAGTTACAATTGAGGGGGGAGTAAAAAATTTAAGTTGTTAGACCAAATACGTTTGAAAACGAATGGTGTAAGAACGATATTTCTAGAATTTGAAATTAACGAAGCTTGACACTATACAGTAAATAATTGAGTGGCTGTTTCATTACTGTTTAGAGGAGGTTTATATTTATTGATATAAAAACCATCAATATTTAATTGCTCCAAGATCATTCTCCTATTATTATTATTTTTTGGAAGTTTTTTTTTAATTTTTTTTATTTTATTTTTGACGTGTTGATTGATATTTCAAATGATGATTGCTTTTTCATGATCTTTAGCACAAGTTTGGCTTAATTTGGTAGTATTACATCCTTTAGGCTTTACTTAATCTTTTATTTAATTTCAGTCTTTCCAACAATGAAACAAACTTTACTTTAGCAGATATCATTCAAAATGAAGAATTAGACCAAAAGGATCAATAAAGTCAGAAATGAGAGAATCAAATGTTAAAATTTGGGTTAATGAAGGGGTTGACATGGAAATCATAAAATCTGATAATCCGAAGATGATTGCAGAGATGTCAAGTGCTAATATGTAGAGTGTATGTGATTCTTGTTATTTATTTTACTAATTTAGAAACATATCATTCACCAACGATTTATTATTATTATTATTATTATATTATTATTATGATTTTATTATATTATCTAATTATTAATTACATTCTCAAAAGGTTTTTTCATTACTTAAAAGTTTACTAATATCAGCATACTCAAAAGCATCTCAATCTACCCTATTGATGTGAGAGAGTTTAGTTGTTTATTTTATTTTTTTTGTTATATATTTTTTGGACAATGTTGGATGATCTTCAAATGAGATGGCTTTTCTGTGGACCTTTAGCTCACTTGCTGGATGATATTTGTTGTATTGCATTCTTTAGGCTTACTTACATCTTTTTATTTAATTTCAGATTTTTCCCAACAAGAAACAGTCTTTGCTTTAGCAGATATTAAAAATGAGAATTAGACCCAAAAGGCTCATAAAGTCAGAAATTAGGACCAAATGATTGATTGTGGTTGATGAAGGATTCACATGGAATCGTAAATCTGACATCCGCATGATTGCGGAGAACTAAGTGCTAAACATGTAGATGTATGTTGATTCTTTTGTTATTTTTTTACTCAAGTTAAAATATATTATAGGAGAACATAAAAATTATCATTATTATTTTATATTTTATTTATATGTATTATTATCATTATTAAAGTTTGTGTTATATTGATCTGAAACACTTTGAGGTTTTTGTGAAACCAAATGAATCGAGTTTCATAATATTCAATTTTAAATATAGATAACTGAACAGCAAATCCCGTGATGTAGCAAAATCCTTAAGTTAAATTATGTATATATATTTTTACGTGGCGTGTGTGTGTGCGGTGTGTGTGTGTCAATTGGCAAATATTGTCAGTTGTTTAATCACCCAATTCCTGTTTGCTGATCACTCACTTGTTCTTATGCTATTCATCAGAAGGACACTGCTGATTCAATGCTGTTGTATATGTCGTGTCATTTCTTACAACATTACTCTTCGTATTATGATATATGATGTACGTGGTAGGCATTTGTGAAGTGTGTTTAGGGATAAATGGAGTGGAGAGTGAATAGTTTTATATTAATAGTGGAGGCAGGGATGCTATATATTTCTAGGCTATTTTTAATTATTTAATTTATATTGGATGGGTAATGAAAGAATAAAGGTAGGGATGCATGGAGTGGGATTTGATTTGAGAATGGAAGGAGTGAGGATACAACTGATTATTGTTGACAGATTGATTTTTTTTATGTGGCCGAATCGGAAGATGAGTTGATGAGAATGATGTGAGTGTTTCGAGAGGTGTTGTAAAAGGAGGGTTTGAAAGGTAATGTAGATATGAGTAGGGTGATGATGGGTGAGGAGAGTCCTTAGTATGAAATCATGTTGGAGGAAGCAATGGATGTTACCTGGAGTTTAATACTTTGTTATATGTTGATTAGTGAAACGGAAACGGATGACGCAGGGTAAGTAGAAAAGTTATGAGTGGTAGAAAAGTGGCTGGTGCAATTAATTTTTTGTGGTGAATGCAAGGGGACTAAGTTTTGAGTGCATTAGGGTTCTACATGAAGGGTATGTTGTTACTAATTTTAATGTATAGTAGCAAAAATCTTATGGACGTGTTAAATGCGAGAAGAATTGATAAAATGAGGAATGATCGTGTAAGAGAGCTTTGTAGTGTGAAGAAAGGCGTTATTGAGAGAATAAATGTGAGTTTATTAAGATGGTTTGGTCATTATATGGATAAGATGTATGAAGTTGTTGGTAAACCAATGTGTAGCGGTTAGTGTGTTGGAATCGACAGGGGGAGACCTAAGGGAAGAGTGAATGTGAGTAGTAAAAGAGTGTCTGTAAGAAAGGAATGTGAATTTAGTTGAAGAGAGGAATGGTGCAAATAGGAGTAAATAGCGTGGTTTTGTGAGGGGCATGGTTGTGGGTCTGGCCATGGGGATGAACCCTGAAATTGATGAGATTATGCTGTGGGGTCTGTCGAGGTGTTGGGAAGATCTAGGGTGAATTTTTGGCTGCGATGGCCTCTCACCTGTATGGTGGGGGGGGGGATTCTTTTCAACTTAGGACATGTCTCTTTCTACTTAAAACTATCAGTTTCCCAGAGTTTGTTATACCACCCCAACCCATCTGTGTTTAACTACTGGGGAATATAAAGATTTATATATATATAATACTATATATAGTATATTATATATATATATAATATTAATATATTTATATATATCATATTATATAATATTATATATATATATATTAGTGTGCACCAATACCAAAATTTAAGTCCGATACCGATACAATACTCACAATTTTTCAACCGATACTAGATACTAATTTGTTTCTGTACCCATACTGATACTTTTATCCCTATATATTATATATATTATATAATACTGTTATATTATACTTATTATTATATATAGATATATATATATTATATATATATATAACGGTATTATATTATATATAATATATATATAATATATATTATAATATATATATATATATATATATATTTATATATATAATATAATATATATATATATATATATATACATATATATATATTATTATATATATATTATATATATATATACTATATATACAGTTTATTTGTCAATAAAAAAAATCTTGTCGTAGGGCAAATAAGTGTTTAGGCCTCGGACAGGTAAATTGATAACGTGCCAACTCGATTCAGGAAATTTATTTTACAAATCAATGAAGATATATTCCAATATTAGTGAAACGCAAGGTGCCTAAAAAGACATAAAAAAAATTAATAACATCATAACAAAAAGGAGCATGCAAAAATTTATTTCATCCTTTAAGCTGAATTTAATTAAAAATCCTTTAACAAGTTTTCTAAAAAAAAAATTTGGCACAATCTTCAACAAAAATTAAAAAAAATCTTTTGGAACAGATTCCCGAAATCATGACTATTAAAACCCAAAATTTTTAATAAAAAATTAGAATATTTCATCATAAAATTACTTGGTACATCAACAACGGAATGGAGATATTAAGAAAACAAATAAAAAGAGCAAAACTTTAAAAATTATTTTTAATTTTTCAAAAATAAATTGTAAGTTGAAGAATTTCTTGGGTTCGAAGTTCTAGGAGTGTATGTTATATATATATGGTTAAAAAAATTTATATTCACATAGCGAGGGTAGTTCAAAATCCGAGGGTGGGCAGCTAAAAAAAATGACAAAATGAAAAATTTGAAGTGATTTGCGTAATATTCTTTAGGGGCTAAAATTTTCTTTTTAATTAAAATATGAACAAACAAAGTCCAGAGTAGTGCGAAATTACTCATTATATTATTATTTATTATGATGTTTACAAATTATTTATTTTGAATCAAACATTTTTTTTATTATTATTATTTATTTTTTCAGTAGTTTACACTTGTTCGTGGTCATTCTATATTTATTATAAAGACTTACGTTCATTCCTTATTTTATTTATTATTAACGTGGCTCTCATGACTATTTTATAAAACTAATAAGCAGCGGAAATATTTCACCAAAAAAAACTTTACATTGAAAAGATGGAACTAGGTAGGATCACAAGTGAAAGAAAATATAAATAAAAAAATCGAACACGAATCTGGAGCGAAAATAATATATATTTTCTTTGGAGTTTGGGAGGAAGTTTATGTAACAGCTGGGGGAAACACAAGAAAATAAATATCAAAGAGTTTGGTTAAATTTAGTCCAAAACTCCAGTTTAATTTAAAAATGTAAATAAGGAAAATAAATCTTTAAAAAATTAAATTCAGACGATTTTTTCAAAAATTCAACGGGCAATAATTATTACCGGGGGGGGGGGTTGGAAAAATGTAGAAGTTATTTAGCGAGTGAAAATCGTTTATTTAAATTCAAACAAATTCAAAACTTACCAGATCACAAAAATGAGGAAACCGATTTTAAAAAGAGCGGACTATCGGCAGGGAGCATCAAGCGTAAATAAAAATTTGAAAGACAAGAGATTATCCTCGGGGTGAAAAATAGTGGGGTGAAGAGAGGGGGATGATTCGAGCTTCAGTTTCAAGTGATAGGGAAGTTGAAAATAAATATGATAGGAAAAGTAAATAGTTAAAAGGACTTTGAATACGGCTATTACATGAGTATCTTGGAGCGTACGTGAGAAAAATAATATATTTTATCTGAAAAGATAAAATTGATAAATGAAGAAGAAAAATAGATATCACAAATTTTGTTTTTCATATATTACTTGAACAGCATAAATCCATATGCAACTTCCCAAATGGATGAAAAGAAAGAAGGAGGTTATGCAATTTATTTGCAGGAGGATGTTGAAATATGGTTCTACCCAGGGTAAATTTTGAAGAGTTGATTTGTTCGGGGTAAGGTGCAAGATTGGACACGGGCTATATTGACACTAGGGGCTGCAGGAAGGAGCAGGCAGGTGGTTACTGGAGTAGGGCGAAGTTTAAAAAACCAAACAGATTCCTAAGAAGCTTAGTATGGTTGCAAAAATGGAAATTCGGATATAGAAAAAGAATGGATATTTATCTTCTGAGTTTGCTAAAGTTCGATTTAGTATGAAAGATAAATTTGATAGAAGGGGTTTAATTATTAATTTGAAGTCAGAGAAGTACATTTGCGATAAAACATTTGGACTGTTTCAAGTGATATTCAGAAGTTCTAATAATCTCTGTTAAGTCCACTTGTTTGCCACGAAAATTGGAAGGTACCTGAAGGATTATTTGTCTGAACAAATTGATGCCATCCTTGTGGGAGGAGGAAAATGTTACTCGTAATTAATTGGTTGACTTTGGGACAGGAGATTGAAGTTACGACCTTGGAAGAAAGTGAGTAGAGTTTGATGTCCGACCTTAAGATTGAAAGGGGCTTCAGAGAGATAGGAAATGTAGTTACAATGACTGGTTTGATTTGTTCTTAATATTGCGGATATGATACAGTTTTGGTAATCAAGTGATTGCGTGGGGTTAGATGGAAAGCAAATGAAATTTGAATCATAATGTTTACAAGTGTCTTCTGTCAAACTTTTACTGTAGGTATATTTGAGAGTCTGATGATTTAGAAAATAGTAGGGATATTCGTTATTTAACATCAGTCTTGGGTATGTGGCATTTAGTGGCGTGGGAGGAATTACTTTATATTATGTAGAGAAAGTTTCGTCGGAAAATGGAATGATAGTAGATAGAATGTTGCATCGTCTTGTGTACTAATATGACCAAATAGAGATAGGAATTGAACAGCAGCGTGAATGATTCGTGCGTAAGAGTATTATTGGTGGTGTTGTAAAATTTGGCTTACTATTTCTGATTAAGCTCGGTGTTAAATTCATAAGATCAATTCATTTAAGGAGGATTTTGGTACTTTGCGTATCCAAATAGTTTATATGTACAATGAGAGTGTGAATTTGTTTCGATATTGTTTTTTCTAATTTAAGTATGTGTATGAGCTTCATATTTCCTGCTGTTAATTATAGGAAGGTTATAGATGCATTATATATTGGGGTTAACACTTTCCAAATTGGTCTATTGTATGATCTATTAACTTGTATTAGTATTGATGACTTGCTTTTAAGTTCTATAAATATGGGCTCTGTATCGTGTAATAAGTTTATTTTGGTATTAAGTTTATTAATGTCAGTTGGTTGCTGTTCCGAATAGATATTGCAATGCCGATGCCGCCTACAATTTAATTTAGCCTTCTACTTACTCCTTTTGGTGCTGAAGGCGATATTTTAAAGAGGATAGTACCAAGGGTCTTGAGGATTTTAAATGTTTCTGGTGTTCAAGTAATATGAATGAATGTATTTTAGTTCAGTGAAGTTTGAGTTAAGCGTTAAATTTACGTGTTGAACCTCTGTGTGCAAGTTATGATATAATTATTAGTAGCTGGTATTTTTGATCACATTTTCGTATAATGTTATATAATTCTTTGCAGCAATCTTTAGTAGTAATTTATATTTACATAGCTCGCGTGATGAATCGTGAATGTCTTGCTGTTTTAAAACAAGCATGATGAACTTAATTATTGTGATTTCTGTGTTTTCTAGTTCATATGCGAAGATTTTGATGTCAAGATAAAGAAGAGGAGCCAGTTTTCAAACATGTTAGCTGTGAGGATGAGGAAAAGAGATTTTATGAGAGAAGGTTTTGAATTTTTGATGCTTAATATTATTGTACTATAATTGTCTTTTTTCAATGACATTGTGACGTTTCATAATTTACATGATTAGAAATGTTTTCATAATTATGATTTGATTAGATTTATACATTGATGGTAAATAAATGTAAAATAGTCGGCCTGTTGATTTTAAAATTAAATAAATCATGATTTAGAGTCTTGGGGGTGAGGAATACTCTACCTGAGATGTTTGTGTTGGAACGAAGGATCGTCATGTTCCCCTCTTAATGTAGTCCTGTTGTCTGTCCTTAACGATGGGTGTGGAATGTTTGTGTTTATATTGGGAAATAGACGAACGTAGTGGTCACTTAGAGTCTATCATCAGGAGGAAGAGGTTAGGGGAAGTTTTCTAGTATTGATATAGGGACGAGAGGATGTATGTTCTGAAGTGGAGAATTGAAGATCTGACGGGGTGTTAAAGCCTTGAGAGATGGCGGAGGGGTATTAAGGGAGTTAGGAATCGGTGGTAGGCGTGAGCAACCTTTGAGATGACATTTAGGGGGTAAACCAGGTGGGGAGGGAGATCGAGAACCTGGAAGGTTGTGGTGGGGAAGGAGAATCGTCGAAAGATAGAAGTTGGAGGTTGGGGTAAGGGAAACCTTTAAATTACTCTAGGAGGGGGGAGGGGAGAAAAGAAATTGGATTTGGACGGTGGTGCGATGAGCATGGAGGAGAGGTGAGGATTGAGCAGCGAGGGGGGAGGCGATGGAGAGTGGCTGCTGAAGAGGGAAGGAGGGTTTAAAGGAAGAGGAAAAGGAGATGAAGGAGAGTGGAGGAAAAAGGCCATGACCTAAAAGGTTACTTAATTTGCAATGAAGGAGGGAGCTGTCTTGAAATAGATAGTATGAGGAATAGCAGAGGAAGAAGGAGGGGAAAAGGTTAGCTAGTTGAGGAGTTTTAGGAGCTGGGTCTTTAGACGATGGCAGTCTTTAGGAGGGGGGTATCGACTGTTGGGTTCTGAGAGAATAGCACAAGTTTCAGCTCTAAAGTTTTTTATCTTAAATAATGGTCCCTATGACGATGAATGTTTAAGATTGTTTGTAAACATTGCAAAAGTAACTTGTTGAAATGAACCAGTTGCTTAACTTGAAAGGGCCCGCCACCTTTGGGGAAAAGCGTTAGAGGAATGCCGGTTCTTTACGTCCACAGAAAAACATAATCACAAGTTAAATTGGTGTTGAAATGCTTCTATATGTGTGTTTATGCATTTGGGTGTATTAGTTTCCCACGCAAAAGATGTCACAGCTTGTCTTCGAATGAGATTCGCTCTTTCAGCAAGATCTTTGATGTATTCGTGAATAGGTTTTTGAGGTTCGTGGGCTCGCTCGGCTATTTGGGAAGTTCCCAAGGAAGTCTTTTGTTGCTATGTTATATAAAAGAAAATGAGAGTACAAAACCTATAGAGAATTAAAAGTAGAATTAATAGCGATTTGAGTGAAAGGGATTAATTTACCCCAGTCATTGTGGTTGGAGTTTACATAATGACGGAGGTGGTTTGCAATCTGCAACATGGCTCTCTCCGCCAAACTGTTGCTAGAAGGATGCCTAACAACGATGTTAACAGCCTTGATCTTCCATTGCTTGCAAATTTCCTTTAGAAACTGAGAAGTCATCTCTGGGGCACGGTCACTCAAAATAATTTGAGGACAGCTATGACGACATATAATCCTTTCCAGAAGTGCGTGAGCAATGTCCTTTGCGGTGTGCTGAATGAGAGGGACAAGTTCCTAACTATGCTGACATGTTTTAAAGGATGGTCTTCTATCTTACGAGCGGCATTTACAACCATGATTTCAAAATAAACTTCATTTTGCATGACCATGAAGGCACTCATTCTCATTTATTTATCAAACATACCCCGTCCCCTTGAACTGAATATTTGTTATTGCAATATTCTTCGAACCTCATGACCTATTACAAAATTTTGCATTTTAAGTATTTCCAGTTTTTCCAGCATTTTTGTAATTATTTTGGTCTGGAAATTTCAATTATCCAGTTAATAATATCATTTTGAAATAGGATCCCCAATTTTTGAGGGAACAATCCACACTTTTCACCCAAATCTGTCTGGATGTCAGTGGAGTTTCTGGCAGAGTTTATTATGGAGATAAGAGCTTCGCGAAAATATAAAGAGCCTTTTAAATCTATGACACGCTCTTTTGTCTTTGCCGAAGTTTTCCTTAGTGATATGGAAGCGTGTGGTTGGCAAAATTGTATTTTGCGCAAAGGTATGTGTGAGGGGGGAGCGTATGCGACTCAGATAATCAGGTATTATATTTAATTTTCCTTGCTTATAAACAATCGTGGGATTGAAATGTTGTATAAAGAGATTCCACCTTTCAAGTCTTCCACAGAGTTGTCTATGTCTGATGAGGTGGATTAGAGGCTGATTATCGGTAATAATCGTAACCTCGTAACCGAAGATCGTGTTACGGAATTTGCTTAATGCGAAAACAATTGCTAAAGCTTCCAATTCCAAGGTATGGTAATTTGTTTCAGCTTTAGAAAGAAATCTAGAGATAAAGGAGAGAGGTCTCTCTTTATTGTTATCATCCATTTGAAATAGAACGGCTCCCAGAGCAATATTAGAAGCATCCGTGTTTATGAAGAAAGGTTTGTATAATCGGATAGCCAGCTGCGGTTGCAAATAAGAGTTCGTTTTAAAGTATTTCGAACGTTATTTTGTTCAGGTCCCCAGAAAAATGTGCTATTTTTCTTTATGAGTGATGTAATAGTTAACGGTCTTGCAGTAATGGGGTAATAAATGAAAAAATAAGTTAGAAACAAGAGAAGGACCGCCTTTCTGAGACGATTTTGTTGGGGTTTGAACCCTGTGAGAAAGTCTTTGAGTTTAAGGATCTGGGGATATCCAATTTTTGGAGAATTTTAAAACCGGAAAAAGGAGAGGGTTTCTCAAAAAACTTTACCATTTGTGAAAAGTTTCATTTTAAGCCTGGTTTTGCGAACGAAATCGAAGATTCTTTATATTTTCTAGGTATTCTTCCAGAGATGTTCCCATAATAGACTCGTCAAGGAAGAAAACTCTGCAGTGTCACTAATAGATAGATGCAAACGAAGTTCCATTAGATTCGCAAACCCGTGGGAGCGTTTGCTAATTCCAAATTTAATGTCTCGTGGGATTATACTGTACCCTTGTTGTTTGGAAAACGATGAGCGGTTGTGTCTCCTTTTTAATTTTCAATGCAGTATAGCCCGATTTTAAGTCCAGAGCTGTGAAGAAGGAGCTGTTCCCTAGAGAACTTAAAATGTCCGAAATACATGGAAGGGGAAGCGCGAAAGGATAGTATGGGAATTAAGAAGTCTATAGTCTGCAACAATACGGTTAGTTGTAGATCCTTTTTTTGGAATCACCAGGAGGGGGGCGCTGTGAGGGCTGGAGATGGGTCTAATATTCCTTTGTCCAGCGAATCCTCCACCCACTGCTCAATATCTTTGAGGTAGCGGTGGGAGTCTATAATGAGGACGGTATATACCTTTGCGCACGTCTTCTTCAGGTAACACTAAACTTCGTCATGGACAAATAGGACTTCATCATCTTCCAAGCAATGATTCTTGTGTCTATCCAAGAGAAGATCAACAAATTTTCAGCTTAGAACCGGAGCAGTGAGTGTTGCGGCACTCCATCTTCCTCGTTTTGAAGAGACTCTTGAATAATTTTTTATAACTTTACAAGTTGAGGGTTAAACCTTTTTAGACGAGAAGCAACTTGACATGTGAAGTGTCAGGAGAGTCAAGAGCGAAAAGAGGATTGCGATAGTCAAAAAAGTATTTGTTTGCAGCGTGTGAGGTGCTGACTGAATAATTTATAATATCCAAAAGAAAGTGACCTTTATTAACCGAGCTCATAACACCACCTATGAAGAGAAAGCTATGAAGAAAAGCCCTTTCAGAAGTCAAAATTAGTTTATCAGGAGGGGGTGTTCGCCAAAGATAGAGCTTTGACAGATAAAGTTGTCTTAGGTAGGGATCAAGGGTGACTTTTCGAAATGAGAGGTTATATTTGTGTCGGGTCTCAATTAATAATCATTTACAAAAGTAGTTTCATGTATGATAAAGAGGTAAGGATTGTGTCTGTGTGTACTCTCGTTGGGCTGCTGCCGCTGGGGATAGATGGAAGAATGCATTGAAATGTAGCAGTGTCAGACAACAGCCTATAGTATTTTTATGCGCCTCAAAACGTATATTAAGATAGAGCTAGAAAATTTTGTTCAAAATGAACATCTTGCCTGACAGCCACAAAGTGAATCAGTCGCACGACAATGAAATTTATGGGATTACAACTACGTTTTTAATGTGAAATTGAAAATCGATTGTCCAGCTGATCAAACACACACCATGTGAACTTCAAATTGATCGGTTTTAGTAAGGTGGTTATTAATACAAATTTTGTTTCTAATTCTAATATAAGAGACCGTTTGGCCAAACTGGAATTAGATCCCGAGTCGATTAAAAAGCGTTTATTCTCTAAAGTGTAAGTACCGAATGATATAGCGAGTTAAGGAAATAAGCCGGGCCAATCAATGGGTGAGAGTATGTCTACATCTACTGTCCAAATTAGTGTCATTGAAAAGATGAGAAAGGTAAGCTCTTGTTTGAAGAGCTTGTAGGAGTAGAGGGAGATGAAATACATTGGATACAGGGAAGCCGGGATCGTTTTAGGTAGTGGGTGAGAGAAAAAGACGAAAACGTACGAGTGGAATGCTCTGGCGAGTTTTGAGAGGAGAATTTAAAGTTTCGTCTGAGTCTAATAACCAGAAGACTGATGAGGACAGTGGTTAAAATAGCTTCATTAAAAGTGACAAAAGAATCAGAGAAATCATTTATAGAAATCTGGTCCCCTGTGATTCAATATTTGGGGTATTTAAAAAAACAAAATCATTATGAGAGGAGGAAGTTAAGGATATATTAAAACTATTAATCAAATATTCAAAAGAGCGAGAGTTAATGATATATACAAAAAGGTTAAAAAATTGTTTAAAAGGAAACGTGGAAGGAAGTAAAATATGTGAAGAGTTAGGTGAAAATATTTCCTAATAAGTTACTTCCTATATAACAGTAGAATAGTTCTTTTCTTCAATGCATTTCTATCTAAGTTAAGTAAAATATTCATTACTAATGTCAGTTGCGTAAGCATTTCTTCTACTTATTTTGACATTACTACTAACTCTTCTCTTCCGTCTGTAACGATTGAATGAGCCGTGCCTTCATTTCCAAAGCTGTATATCCATAATTGCGTTTCACTAGTCGTCATGCCATTGTCTCTTCAGGACCTGTGCATATCCAATCTCAACCTTCTCGCTGCGCCTACACCTCGGCGTCTGCTATGACTGTTATCAAATGCGCAAGTCGTTCCAATTTACTGAGGAAAGTATGCAGTCGCGAAGGCCATCTGACTTTCAAATGTGTTGATGAAAACCCATAATTTTTTCAGTTAAAAAAAAATCTACATGTCTACTTAATAATATTCTAAATTTACTTGTGGCCTATCATAGAAAACAATTATACTTGCCTACCTTCCAAAATTCTATCCTCTGCCAAGACTCCATATTCAAAAGATATGTGTACTTTTACCTCAAATCCACATCACCATGAAAACTTCACCTCGTTACCATATTCAATTCATCTCGCTTGAGCTTTAACACCAACTTGAACTGCTTTAAATACACTCGCTCTTGGAGTTGTGCCTCTGCCATCTCTTGTTCACCTCGGCAAATATCTGGGCTTGCGAATCTAGGTTTCATACTCATCGTTAATCTGGAATTTTTTTATCGAAACTTTGGAAGATAAAAGAGTTTGGCAAGTGAAAGATTAAATGCACTCTCCCAACCTGGAATGGGCAATATGATCTTCCTTTAGGTTATACACTTTGACATGTCACAACTTTTTGTTTACGGCTTAAAAAGAAGTTACACATTTTCCAACACAGCGGGAGTATGAAAACCCATAATCCTACAATTTTAAGTCAGCGCTAGAGAATGCTAGTTTTAAAAGTTAGGATCATTACTGAGCAGCATGAGAGGTTAGTATTAAAAATAGAAATAAGAGAATTGGCTAGAATTTTCAAACGGTAAGAGGAAGTATTGGTTGGTGGTGTAGAGTTTGACTGCTGTTTTAAATAAGTTCGAATAATGTCATATGAATACAGATTTAAAGGAGTGTTATGGTTTTTGGTTGTTTCCCAGATGTTTTGAACTGTCATAATAAGATGGTTATATTGTCTGTGATGACCTTTTCTAGGTTGAGGTAAATGTTTAACTTTAGGAGTTCTTGTTGTAATTCTATTGAAGATATTGATGAATTTACATACTTTGTGAGTGATGACTATTAGGTTATCTTTTATGGCTGTTAAGGTGTTGGTATTTTTATGTATCTGTTCCTTTAAATTATACAAGTGGGTTCTTGTATCTTGTAAAATATCTATTCTAGTTTTGAGCTTTTGGATGTCATTTAGGGTGGCGGTTCCGAATAAATATTGGAGAGCTGTTCCTCCTACATTCATTAGACCTCTTAATTTTCCCTGGGTTGCTGAGAAGGCTGGGTTTTAAACCCTGTTAAGTCCTAATATCTAACTCATAAACACTTTTCTGTGATTGTATATGGACCAAATTTATCGCATTTTGCGATTTTTTTTTTATAAATCTACTAAAAGTATCGAATTATATCCTATATTAGATCAAAAAACAAAAAAATGCAAAATTGATCAGGTATTCTTTCAGGCATAAGCCGAGAACTTTAAAAAAAGAATTTAATGGAAAATTATGATTATAGTGTTTAAATAGTTTCGTACATTTTAAAACTTAATTATAAATTTTTTTACTGGTTTGTTCATATTGTTATGTAGGAAAATGTGAAAAAAAAATATGTTCTTGTAAATTTTTTCGTAAAATAAAACCTATCGTTTGCTCAAACGTTTTTACTTGAAAGATCATGCGAGTCACGGTGACCGCTTGGGACTACGAGGTACTAGTTTGCCAAACTCAAAACAAATTTTGATTTTTTTTTTATTTTTACAATTTATTAGTTTCGTTATATATATATACTATATTATATTATATATATATATATATATATATATTATATTTATATATTTATTATATATATATATATATATATATATATATATATTAGTTTAATATATATAATATATATAATATAATATATATATATATTATATAGTTATATATAATATATATATATATATATATATTTAGTCTATATATATTGGATTCATGCAGTCACGAGGCTTCTAGTTTAGCCAAATCAAAAAATTTGAATTTTTTTTTACAATTTTATTACGTTTATATATATATAGTAGTATATATTATATATATATATATATATATATATATTATATATATATAATATATATAATAGATATATAGTATATATATATAATATTCCCAGGATAATAAAATATTTTTATTTTACCAAAAATCATGTATATCTATATCCTTTAGCTCTTATTTCGAGGTTAATTATTATAACTGTATATATATTTATATATATAATTATATATAATATTATATATATATATTATATATATAAATATTATTTATATATATATATATATATATATATATATATATATGGTAACATATATTTACAGACAAGTGTTATTATATTAACATTCTGAATGTTACGGTATACTTTGTCTGTTCCCAATTAAAAGAATTGAAGATATCTTTTTGTCCTTTTGATAAACCATGTTCTCGTCCATGTTTGCAGGTGTTTTGAGAGAGAAGGGGATTCTCTTTGCATCAACAGTGCGCCCATCGACTGAAAGGAATCGCATTCAAGGATGAAAAAATTAAGAGAGATGGAGGAAGCTTGATGATTGGGTGACTAGAGTTATAATTAGTAGTTGCATACGTGTATCGATAACAGTCGTTACACCTATTATCCAATATGCTGATATTGAACCCACGATAAGGTGCGCAGTGGAAGATAAGGAAAACAAATATGTTGATGTCAAGAGGCCATTTGTTGTTTAGAAATACAACAAGTACAATGTGCGGAGTTGACCTGGCGGATATGCTCATTGAGTTATACCGGATCAACTTCAAGTCCAGAAATTCGGTTACCTTGCGAATACTGATCTTTTGATATATTGTGTTGACCTTAGCGTTCATGCAATGGCTGTATACCGGAGGGTCATCGTGGCAAAGGTCTCCCTCAAAAAGAACATGCCACTAGTTCGATTTCAAAACGGAATCAGCGCATGGCTTATGAATGTAGGAGTCGTGGCACCCGTTAAGAAGGCCTTCGAAAGCCGCGGCCGGGGCAGAGCAATGCAGAACGAGAAAACAGAGAATATGCTCCCGCACAATCTGTCATGCATGACAACCTTTCCAACTGGCCAGTGTTTACAGAGGGGAGGAAAACTTGCAAACTTTGCAAAAAGCTCGAAGATGTCAGTCATTGGCGAAAAATGCAAAGTTCATCTTTGCCTCCTCCCTCAGGCAACAAAATCACATGCTTTGATTCGAATATATAAGCATTAGTCTACGATCTTGTTTTTCACTCTACTCTGACCTTATGCTCTTTAATATATAGTATATATATAATATATAGATATATTTATAAATATATATATTATTATATATATATTATATATTATATATATTATTAATATTTATATTGAAAAGAATAAATGTATATATATATAGAATATATATATAATATATATATATTTATATATATATATATATATATACTTTATTATATACTATATAGTATATAATTATATATATATATATATAATATATATATATATATATATATATATATAAATATTTATTATTTATTATATAAACATAAACGAAAATATGGATTATATATACTTATTATATGGTTTAGATTATATATATTATATATAATATATATAATATACATATATATATTATATATATATGTATATATTATATTATATATATATATATATATATATATATATATATCAATATACAGGTATATATATATATATTATATAATTTATTATATATATATATATATATATTATTATATATTATTATATATATATATATATAATATCATAATATATGATATATTATTTACTTATAATATATATTATATATATAGTATAATATATACTATATTATATAATATATATATTAATATATCATATATATATAATATATATATATATATATAGTATATAATATATATATATATTATAATGATTTAATATATTTTCAGTATTTCATTTTATGTACAAATTATTTTTATAAAATTGAAAACTATTACATTATATCAATCGACAGCAACGAAATTTTGTATGTTTTAGTTAGAAATATGAGAAAGATTAGCAAATTATTGCTGTGAGTGCCAAAATTTTAAATATACTCTTAGTCTCTTGAACGGTCACCAGGACCGTTTTTTATTTCTAGGCACTAAAAAAATGTAATTTTTTTTTCAAAAACAGTTCTATTTGTATAGGGTCCTATGCACCTTGCAAGTTTGCAAGAAATAATTTTCGTTACATTTTTCATAATTCACGGACACTTAAAGGGTTAAATGTTGGTAATACCCAGGGATCTTTGTGACAAGTCAAGAATTCTTTGACTTTCATCCAAGTAATAATTTCTTTATAATTAATCTGAGACAAGTTTAAAGACAACTCTGAATAAAATATATTTTAGTTTCGAGTTTTGTTATAGATGTTAAATTTTTATTTTTGCTTACTACCCGTTGTATTTGTTGGTATATTTCTTTTGTGCATCTTAAGTCTGTATTGATTTCCAGGTAGCTTGTTATAAATTTGATCTGTCCTGTTTGTTTTGCTACGAATCCTGGATGTATTTCATATTCTGATATTGTGTTTTCTTTTTCCAGAGAGAAGGAAGTTGATAACAGTATTTGAAAGAAGATCCAAATTACATGCATGTTTCCTGTGAGAAGATATATGAAAAGTTTATGAGAGATGGTTTTTATGCAATAATTTGCTGTGAAAAAAAATATAAGTATACTATTTGTACTTGATGTTAAATTGTATCAAATTTCTTTTTGGTCTTATTACTTGAAAATGTGTTTAACTTTTTCTATTTTGCATATTTAAAATGTTCATTTTTAATATGTTTTCATGTTTATACGTTGGTGTGAATGTATAAATTGTTCTCTCCTTGGGGGTTTGTAAAAGAAAACTAAACTATTTACGGGTTGTGAGGTCTTGGGTGAAAACCTCTAGCGCGAGGAACATTTTGTGGTGGTGGTAAATAATATTGTCTGCCACTTCTAGTTATTGTCCTCTGTTGTCTGTCTCTTAAAGCCATTGGATGGGGAATATTTGTGTTCCTCATTGGAAAATTTGGGACAAAAGTGTGATCTCTGGACCGGTCATCCGGTGGGGATGGAGGCGATGTGTTTCTAGCTGGGGATGGAGGAAGTTGTGGAATTGTGTCTTGAGAAGAAGGAAGTTGAAGTGGTTGAGGAGGTTTAAGGTCCTTGTGGATAGGGGGAGGGTGGTATTTCGAGTTGGGAGATTTGTTACTTTGAAGTGCTGTTTTGGAGGTAATGGAGGTGCTGAAGGCTGTGATGCTGGAGATTCGTCAAAAGATAGTTTGGGAGGTATAGTGGATGGAAAGCTTTTGAAAGTAATTCTTTTGGAGGGGAAGGTGAGAAAAGGAAGTTTTGCTTTGGATGCGATTGGTGGGCATGGGAAGTAGGTTTAGAATGAGTTTGAGATGAAGGAGTTGAGGGAGAAGATTGATGAGTGGTAAATTGAGGAATTAAGGTGAGCCCCAAGGCACAACAAAGCCCGGGTAAGGGAAGATGTGAAGAAGGAGAGAATGAGCTTGACGTGGAAAATTAGAACTAACTGTTTGTGGAGGAGAGAATCGATGATGGTGGAAGTCTGAGAGAAGAGTTGAGGTAGGGGGAGGTCATTTGAGGATGGAGGAGGGGGGAGTAAGGGATTCTCTGTGGGATTGCAAAGGAAAGTGGAGTTGTCTTTGAAATGATGTGTCCAGAATAGGTGGGGTAGAGGAGGGAGTTGAATTTGTATTTGAATATATTAGGAGGGGGTTTATTTGATGCGTACAAGATGCCTTTGGGTAGTTAGAAATTGGGATACTATTAGCTCTAAGTTTAGTTATTTTTATAGTATCCCTATGGACAATGAATGTTTTAGATTTTTTAAACACTGTAGGAGCACTTATTAAAATGTACTAACTGTTTCACTTGATAGGGCCAGTCCATTTCGAAAAATGTTTTGGGAACTGTTTCTATTTCTTTACGAGTACAAAAACATAATCACCACCACTCCTCGGTGTTGAAGTTGCATTCTTATGTTGCGACCGGTCGGGTCTTTGATTCTGGTGAAGGTGGTTTCGCGGCACAGTGGCCTTGAGAGCATTCGCTCTTTACGGCCAGATCATTTATATAATCAGAATAGGTCTTTGTGGTTAGACCTTTAGTGAAAGGGAATATTTAATTGGGAGGTCCCAGGAAGCTTTTATTTTAAGTATAAAGAAGATAGTGCGGAGTGCAACCTATGGCCGAATTATAGGTAGAATTTATTTTGCATCTGAGTAAACAATTATTTCCCCAGCATTGATGGTGGAATTGACATAATGCGTAGTGTTTGCCATCTGCAACATAGCTCGTCTGCACCATGAATTGAAGAGATTCTAACAAGATGTTAACACGCGTTAATGCCCCATGTTTACAAATTTCTTTTAAAAACTGAGATGTCATTTCTGGAGCTTGTCTGCAAGAATTATGAGAGGACAGCTATGCCTGCATATAAACTCTTCTAGCATGGCTGGCTATGTCTTGCAGTGTGCTGTATTAGACGGCACCAGTCTTACAACGTAAGCTGTCTTTCAGCATAAGATGTTTTGCTTCTCTCTTTGAGGTTGGCAAGCAAGACGTCGAGAATGAATCTTACAATGTTCGACATGGAAGGTGGTCTGTTTAATTCGGAACTTTCAGCTTGTTTCCTTTTTACTTGCAGAGGGGCAGTATTGCAATGTTCTCTTTCCACTGTTATACGTTTTCGGAATATGTATTTTTCTGTTCATATTACAGTTCGAGTCAAACCACAGTGTCCAGCATGTGAAGAGAGTCATGGATTAAATTCAAATGATGGATATATATGAAGCTGGGACCTGGAGTAAAAAGGTACCCTCCTCTTGTGTTGCGTAATGTAAGATCGTCAATGAGACATGCAGAAAGTGTCAAGGCAGAAATGTTCTTGCTGACTGAAGAGTTTATTATGGAAAGAGAAGGCTTTGCAAATCAAAAGATCTTTTCGTTTATTGCAACGCTTTTGTTCTACTTACAAATTTTCTTTGTGAGATGGAAACTGTGTTTTGGCCAAGATTGTATTCTGAGCGAGGTGTGTCGTAAAGGAGGTGGGTTTCTACTCAAGTAGTCAGGAACAATGTTTAATTTACCTTGTTTATAGACAATCTTGGGATTGAAATTTTGGATAAATAAATTCCACCTCTCAAGTCTCCCAGAGAGCTGTCTATGTCTGATGAGATGTATCAGAAGCTGATTGTCTGTAATAATTGTCAATTCGTATCCGAAGATCGTATTTCGAAATTTGCGCAATGCAAAAACAATCGCTAAAGCTTCCAATTCCAAGGTATGGTAATTTGTTTCAGCTTTAGAAAGAGATCTAGAGATAAAGGAGAGAGGTTTCTCTTTATTGTTATCATCCATTTGAATAAAAACAGCCAGAGCAATGTTTTGACCGTCTGTGTTAATGAAAAAAAGTTTTTGTAGAATTGAGTGATAACACAACTGTGGTTGCAACAACAGCTTGTTTTTAAGGATCTCGAGCTTCCGTTTGTTCGGGACCCCATAGGAAAGGAGTATTTTTTACTTTTACTAGCTTGTGTAATGCTAATGTTTGGATAGTCATTTAACAAGGTGAGAAAGTAGTTAGAAAACCAAGGAGACTGCGCGTCTCTGAGACGTTGGTGGGCGGTTTAAAAGCTGTAAGAGTTTTGAGTTTTATGAGGGTCTGGGATATTACATCTTTGATATTTTGAAACACTAGGAAGAGTAGGAAGATCCTTAGGAACTTGCATTTTAAAAGCTTTATTTTCAATTTGTTTTTTCGAAAGGAATCGAAGACATTTTTTATGTTTTGAAGATGGTTTTCCAGAGAAGTTCCCATAATAAGAACGTCATCAAGGAAAACTCTGCCTAATAGGTGGTGTAACGTTAACTCCATCAGTTTTGCGAAAGCGGAAGGTGCATTTGCTAAACCAAAATTCAAACGAGTTGGACAAAATTGTCCTCTTATCATTCTAAAAGCAAGAAGCGGTTGCGTCTCTTCTTCGATTTCCATCGCGTTATAACCGTCCTTTAAATCTAGAGAACTGTACATGCAACTGTTACCTAGAGAACTTAAAATATCATTTATACATGGTAACGGAACCTGTTAAGGAATGTGTGGGAATTAAGGAGGCAGTAGTCGACCACAATACGGGGTCTGCTGGCGTTCTTCTTTGGAATCACTAAAAGAGGTGCAGAATGTTGACTGGAGATGGGTTTGATATACCCCTTCTTTCGAGAATCCTCCACCCACTCCTCGATCTGTTTGAGGTATCAGTGGGGGAGTCTATACTGGGGTCGGTACAATACCTTTGGAGCATCGTCCTTGATAGTTACTTTAAATTTTATTAGCGGACAGATTGGTACCTCATCATCCTCTAAAGCTATGATATCTTTGTATTCCATTAGAAGATCCAATAAATTTTCCAGCTGATGTGGGTCTGTCAAAGTTGCACATTCGTCTTCTTCATTTTTAAATGACTCTTGAATGATTTCTTTGTTTTCGTTGTTGCTCTGCAGAGAGGCCTTTAGACGAGGAGGCTAAATTAACATGCGAAGTTTCAAAAGGAGTATCAAGAGTAAAAAGGGGGTTTGCTATTGTTAAAAAGGAATTTGTTTGCAATGTGTGCTGCGTGGCAGACATATTTATAATATCCAAAAGAACTTGACCCTGGTTTACAGAGCTCATAACACTACCAATGAATATACAATTATGAAGAAAAGATTTTTCCGAAGATAAAATCAGGCTGTCAGGGGGGGGGTTAGTGCTAAAGAAAGAGCATTTACAGATAAGGTGGTTTTTGAATAAGGTTCAAGGGTGACATTTTCAATAATAGATAATTTATATGTAGTATCTGTGTCAATCATTAAATCATTTGCAAAGCTAGTTTCATTTGGGTACAGAGGTAAGGATGTGTTGTGATTTATTTGTGGTTTTGGAAGGCTTTGTCGTTGGGGGTATATAGGAATGAGGGGCATAGAGGTGTATGCAGTATCAGATACAATAGATATTGTATTTTTATGGGCTTCAAATCGGACATTAGGCTGCGATAGAAAATTTGTACCTAAAAGTAAATCTGCTTTGAAACCACAAAGAGTGTCATCAATTACGATACAATTTACTGGGACAACTATGTTTTTAATGTGGATGTATAAAACAGTAGTGCCTATTTGATGAAAAATGTCTCCGGTAATGGATTTCAAAGTTATAGGAGTTTTTATTAGCGGTATCTTTATACCAAATTTGGTTTCTAATTCTAATATAAGAGAATATTTCGATAAAGACGAGTTAGATCCCGAATCTAAAAGAAGGCGTTTATTATGTAATGCGTAAGTGTTAAAAGATTTATCAGTGTCCAAAAAATAGGCTGGTCCTATTAATGGGTGAGATATTGTCTGTCCATCCATGGTTATGTTTGTATTGTTTGCAAAAGAGGAAGACAAAGTTATCTCCGGTGGGATTGTGTTTTTCGAACTACTGTGTTTAGTGTTTAATTTGAAAAAGATGATGATTTGGTTTGAGATAAAGTGATATTAGAGTCTGACTATTAGTGTGGTTTGTAGACAGGTTTGAAAAAATCATGTGTTGAAAAATGGTTTAGTGTGTTGGATTTTACATTTGTTGTTATTGTGGGATATGTCGTGGGTTGATTCCTTTGCTCTGAATATAAATCAGAAAGGTTGTTGCGATTGTTGAAAATCGAACGAGTCATTTGCGAAAGAAGAAGAATGTGTTGCTACTGGAACTTGGGGAGGAGAGATTTGCAAAATCAGGAGCTGTGAAAGTTTGAGGTTCTAAATATTCAACAAGTGATGGTGTGGAGGTCAAATCATAGTGCTCAGAAGCAAGAGTGTAAGAAGCTAATAAAGAATTTGATATCGTTGCTTCATTAAAAGATATAATAGTATCTGAGAAGTCTTTTTGAGAAGCAGGGGAGTGCCCTGAGAAAAATTATCATTCTTAATAGTTTGAGCATGCTTAGAGGAGGAAGAGAAATCTACATTAAGCGATAATGGGGGAGAGAGATCATAGTTTTTAATCAATTCAATGAAAGAATTTGCGGTATCCTTAAATTCAAATGGTAAAATATCAGAACAAGAAGAAATTCGAAAACTATGTTGAGAGTTCGAAAAAGTATGCTCTATTGAGCTATTATTATCATTTAAAAAATTATTACCTACATAGTTTGTGGTGTATGCAAAAGCTGTATATCTAATTTCATCTTTTCTACTTAACATTCTGTTTCTCTTATATCTATGGAAATTGCGCTTTCCAAGTTCCTTAATATTTAAAATATTGTTTTGCGCGTTTTTATCATCAGTACTTTGCCTATTTTTACCATTTGAGATGCATAACGCATCGCTGCTCTTTACCTTTGCATCCTCGGTGCCAACTGTAATTTTCCTTCCATCTATCACCTTTCCAATGCTCTACATGCGCTGAAGTTACATCAATATCAAAATGGTTTGTGGAACTATCACTGGTGCAAACTTTACTATCAAAACTTACATTTGTATTACTTTCCTCAATATACTTTTTATCTGCAGCATTTTGTGCGATACTGGAATTTTCCAGACTTATGTCATATATGTTTCTACTACTTTCTCTGTGTGCAATTGCGGTTTTAGTTTGAGAAGGGTTCCTATCCCACATCCTACGAGTAAAATGGGCGATAGGATTATCCTTTGTGAGGTGTGAAAGCTCTGAGATGGATTTTCCATTTTCGTCATGTTCTACTTTAAACGTTTCTGGTTTGATAGGTATTACAACCTCTTTAAATTTATAGTTATTATTATCAAGTAAAGAATTATGTAAATGTGCAGTATTATTAAAATTATTATTGAAATGAAAAGTATGGTTAAAATTATTAATAAAATTAGAACATTTATATTTTGACAATGGGTCAAAAGTAGCATTTAAAACCAAAGGTACCTGATCCCTATGGACATGTTGAGATTCTTGAGCGGGAGGAACTCTAGAAAAAAGTACATTTTGATTAATATTATCACTTAAAATATTTACAGATCCTCCCGGTGTCTCATTTTGCATCACATCTCAAACGTCTGTGGATACATCTTTATCTGCAGCGAACTCGGAACTGAAATAAAAAGAAGAGATATTTTGCATCCTACCAAGTGTATTGTGTGCTTGTGTGTTAAGTGTGACGGCATTCATGGGTTCGTTTTGAGCACACTTATTAATAGGAACATTTAAAACATTACAATTGTTAGGACTTTCATCTTCACTTATCAGGAGGGGAGGCTTTTCCAGTTGACCTGCCCTCCTCATTGAAAAAAAACCCTGGTCATCTTGTTCTTCATGGTAATAATTTTCACAATCATCGTCGTAAAAGAAATTCTGTTGTTGCCATTCATATTGTTCATCTGGAGCTTCTTCGTCGTATTCGCTTGTGGGTTCCGCCATTCGAGCGTAAGATGTTTGCTTATTTTTCCATGCAGACATATGATTTTGTTGAGGTTTTTGCTGATAGTTTTGTCTGGGTTTGGGTTTCACACCCTGATAAGATTTTCTAAAAATGACCTGTCCTAACATGTTTTTTATTAATATTTGTTTATCTTGTCTTTATGGTTTCATTAGACTATAAGAATAATATAAGACATGTGTTATTCGTCCTTGCATTGTGGTTTTAGTCCCTTCGATGCTTTTCTTAGCAGATTCAGGCAGAAGGATCAAAAGGACAAAGGGGAGTGGAGTGGCCTGAGCGTTCGCAATGGTAGCAGATTTGGGCGTTATTGCGGGGGGAATTTTTTCTAGATTGAAAAACAGGTGCTTGTTTCTTTGCATAATTGTTGGAAGGTCCTCTTTGATAGCTTTGGGGGAAGTGCTGGAAATTTTGGCCTGAGGAAAATTTTGAGGTTTTGGAGTGAATGGAACAGCTTTTTGGAAATGTATATTTGCCTGAGGGACAACCATTTTGATCGGGTTATTTAATCTGCCCTCCGATCTTTGTAGGAATTCTTGAATTTGGTCCGTGATGTCTAGGTTGGGGTTATAGAACTTTTTGAAATCGCGGCGAAATATCTCAGGTTTTTCCGGCAATAGAGTACCAAGATGTAAGAATGCAGTGGCCGTGATGAGTTTTTCGTCTGGTGGAAAAGCGTCACCAAAATGAGAAAGAGTATCATAAAGCTCTGTGTATAGTTCCTGCAAAGAGAGAGCTACAGAACTAAGGGAACGATTATCGGCCCATTTAAAATTTCTTACGCGCAGCATTGCGTCAAGAGATGAAAGAGGTTTATCTGGAAAAATTAGACCTTTATCTTGGCCATGAAAACATCAAGTGTGGGGACATTGAAAATTTTTGGTTTTGCGTTCAAAAATTGCCTCACCTCAGAATCAGGATCGTTGCTGACCTATTAACGCCTGCGCCAATTTGGTATGCTTCAGAGGACGCTAGTGCTGGTTGATTTTTTCTCTTGACGGTTAGTCTTCCCAAGTAAAAGAGATGCACCTCTGCATTTTGCATTAACGCGGACCCGTTGAGGAAGCCAAGTTCTGGCCTTGTCACTTGGGTAGTTGTGGCAGCTTAGGGCTGGCCGTGAGTTTGGGGTGGAAGCTCCAGTGATTTTAGCGCGCCATCATTGGACTGGCGTTGAATCAGCATTTGTCATTGTGTAATTTTTTTGTTAATGTTACAAAAAATTAGACCCCAAAATTTTACTTGACGTTAAAGTGATGGCTAATGTTATTAAAATATTCAAAGGGGTGAATAAAATTGTATTGCAAAATAATACTAATTGAATTTGCCTTTAAAAAATGATAATTGTGAGAAAAGTTTCTAACCTGAGATGTGCATACACTCCGTTTTGAATTTCAGACTGGCAACGAGTTGGTATTTTCTTGAGAGCTTCAGTAGTAAAATCTGTGATTTTCTTGTCGCCACTTTCACAGTGGGTTTTCTGTGAATTTTGGGTTTAGGACTTGTAGGTCAATGCAAACGGACACGCTTTTGTTAACAATTCTTTATTTTTAGATCCACAACTCGGTGCCTAAAATACAAAAAGTGAAATCAATAAAAATACAAATAGTGAGATATACATACATGATATGAATATACATGAAAACATAAAACAAATGGTACAAAAAGTACAAACAAAAACACATGTGGCATAACATTTTCAAAGAAAAAAAAATACCCTCGCAAAACTCGTATGAAATACCAAACCTCATACGAATGTATCAAAAGCATAAAATTTCAAAGAAATACATAAGGACTAAAAAAATTTTGTAACCAAATTTCGGGTACAACCAAATTTTCAAAACATATAAAATAAAAATAAATGGGCATATAAGGTACAACATTAAAACGCTGTTTACCTCAAGGAAATTTAAAATTAATTACCTAAAACTCAAAAACGAGATAAGTACATTCTCGTAACCTGTACATAAGAAAAAAATTAAATATAAATATGATGGATAAAAAAACCAAGATAACAACTCATAAAAATGTATCACAGGAAACTTTCAAAAACCAATGAAATTTCTATAAAGATACCTCCTGCAAAAAACCAAAAAAAATGTCTTTTGTTACCACAGACCCAAATTTTTCAAAACCAAAACAAAATAAAAAAATAAAATGCTTCCCTCAAAAAAAACAAACACTGGCTATTTATTTAACGATTAGTTTAGTTGTTACAAAAAAAAAAAAAAACCCACTCATAGAAATGTGACAACGGAAAAATTTCAATAAACACTAAAACTCTAAATAAATTTCGAAAAAAAGATAACTCAAATCTTTGTTACTTAAAAACCCTAAAGAGCCTCTTAAATTTTATTCCAACCTTTTAAAAAAACTATTACAGTTTTTGTTACGATGTTGGTTACTTATAAAACTAAAAGAGATTCTAAATTTTACTCCAACCTTTAAAAAACTGTAGATGTTTTTGTTACAAGCTTAATTTTACTTTTAAAACTTAACCAACCGGTACACAACCTCATTCATAAGACCAAAAATACCAGGTCTGTCTAATAGATTTTTTTCCGAAGTTTACAAAAAAAACTTACCAAGCATAGAATGTATCAAAAAGAAACTTCGCTACTAATGTTAAGATTAAATTTTAGGAAGAAAAAAAAAAAAAATTTTTTTAAATCAAAAATTTTAGTCTTCAAAAAAATGAAAACTCCCGTCAGAGAGGCGGGCGACTTCGCCCGTGTAGTCACTTCCAAATAAAGTTTTTATGTTTATTTGAGAGCGTAGTAACCAAAAGAAAAATTTAAAATATAAGCTATTTATCTCTAACAAATTTCAGTGTGACAAAAATAGAAATAATAATAATAATAATAATACATTTAATTTTTCTAAGTATCATTATTATCATTTCAAAAAGGCGATTCAAATGGAGCTCCCCAAAAAAAATATTAGCATAATTACTTCTGGCGCTCCCCTCAAAATTTTTACTGAGTTAATATTTTCCCAAAAAATAAAATTAATGAATTTTCCCAAATTTACCTCATCAGATTTTTTCCAAAAAAAATATATGGTATTGTTATGAAATAGTTCATTTTGAAATTATATGTAGGGTATGCGACCCTCGGATAAAGTCTACCTGAAATACGCTTTGGGTGAAGCCTATTTAGGTAGTAAGAAAAATAAAAAAATAACAAAAGTGATTCTATAGGCTTATTGCGATGATAAATTATTTTGTCTTGAAATCATTTTCTCATCAAGAGCCTATAAAAGATAATGGACCTAACTAGAAAGAAAAGTACATTAGTAGTTCTCTGAATCTAGTAGGGCCATAAAAATAAAAAAATTAAAATTTTGAAACTAGCTCTTGGGTCTAAGTGTCACTACCCAAGGAATTTTAATACAGTATTTTGGGCTTTAATTCACTGCCCCTATGTATATGATTTATAAAGAAAATTAGATCTTAGTATGATACTAACGAATTCTAATGATATAGGAAAAACCAAAAGAATAATAAACGTGGTTCACTTACCAGCTAAAATTCTAAAAAAGTAGAGTTAGGAGCGGCACATCTGTCAAGCATCTCACAAAAATCAAAAGTGATGCTCATAGAAGTCAGCCGATCGAAAGAGAAAGGGGGAGAGATTGTATCCCATTAGGGGGGGATGTCTCCAATGATGCAAACGTTTACGTGGAATACGAATGTTAATTTATTATTGAAAGATTTCCGTGAAAATTAAATTTCAAAGAATAGTTAAATTAAAGGATATATAGATAGAGATTCAGAATAATATTAAAATCGTCAAACAAAACTTAGATAAGGTAACTAGGAATAGTAAATTCCGTGATGTCGTTGGAAAACCTTGCGAAGTAGAGAAATCTCGTGATAACAGATCGATAGGCATTACATCACAGAGAAGAGCAGGGGTATTGGGAGTCAATTCGTCACTTCTTGGTGCGATGGTTTTAGACCAATCAGAAAATTCTAAAATGAATGGGGAAATGTTACGTATATAATTTTTTTGAAAGCCGGGAGAAAAAAAAGATAAATAGATATAAGAAGTAAAGCGTGCTTTTCTTCTATTTCCTATACGAAAGAAATCTTTCTGCATATATATTAAGATTATCCTGGTGCGGCGCGTCCTGTTACTTACCTAACGGTATTTTTGAATAGTCGACTATTAGTCTGAGTTTATATAGAATTATTTTAGTTGCGAAGGCGTTCTTTATATTAGGACACTTATGATTAGCCATATATATATTGCCAGTCTCAAACCCACGGAACAATTTCTTCTTTTTTTGATTCGGCAGGTCTATTCATTTACCGCGTTCCAGCGCAGAACCGAAAATTTAGTTTCGGTTCACATCCGCATATATATAATACTATATCAGTATCAGTTGATATAACTACTTCTTGAATGTAGAACTTAAGTTTCATTTGTCCTATACGTATAGATAGTATACGGCGGTATAGATCTTTATAGTATATCTATTACTACTATATTATAGTTATATATATAATATATAGTTATATTATAAATATATAGCCGGCTGCTTAGTAGTATGGATAGTATACTATTCGCGACTTCCCGTATATACTATATAATAGATAAATAGTACATTAATTTTTTAGGAATATTATTATTTGAATACTTATGAGAATTCTTATTACCTAACTATTTTCGAGGCATTTAGTAAACTCTTATTTAAATACAACTGCTAGAGGGTAGTGTGACTTACACTATCACGCCGTGGTATGGAATTGCTACACCCAGGCTACTATTTATAAGTCTTGTTAAAAATTTTGTTTCAGAACTAGCTTAGAAGTGCAGTAGCCAGGCCTGTTTTTACATCTTTTCTATCTAATCGTGAAACTGAAAAAAATGTAAAATTGCCGGCCGACTGGAATTTCTGGTTACATCTCTGAGCAAATATGATTACATTAGGTAGTACCTATTATATATAATATATAATATATATATATTTATATATATATAACAGACAATTAAAAATAAACTTATTATATATATTATATATATATATTATATATCATATATATATGATATAGTATATATATAAATATCCACGTTGTATGTATGATTAAAATTCTGCAATATCCTTTAATATTATTTCAAAAAGATTTTTTCTTTCATATCTTTTACTTCACGCATACTCGCAAAAATATGAAAAAAAAATCTGGAAGCTGAAAAAAAAACGTTTTTTAGTAATTCCTCCTTCAAGGGGTTTGAGATTCTGAATCAATCTTTCAAATTATGAGATTTTTCAAAGGATATTATTTTTAAGTGACTCTTGATCAACAGAGGATTTATTTCCAATGCAATTGTCTGAGTTATTCAAAGTAAACGATTCTACCAACTGCATTTTCACATTTCCCAAAATTTTCCAAATTCCCCGTTTATCTATTGTTGATATAAAAAACATTGAAACCACCAATTCTTAGGCACTAAAAACTATGTTGAAGAGTTGACTATTTTCTATTTAAATCTATGGTGTGGGAGAACGGAGTTTTCATGATGTGTGTCAGGGTCGTGTTTGTGTTGGTATTGTCATGCGGAGTTTTGCAAGAGTCTGTTGGTTCAACTCTGGTAACTAGCTGTTGTACAAGTGTTTGCATTGGTATTCTTGTAATAAGCATGGGATTTTTTTTTTTGCTTTGGGGGCCAGGCCTTTGAGGTACTCAGCAATTATGGGATGAGAAAACCGGACTCATTTAATACTACGCTTGAAGCGTTCTGCTTTTTTGGGCACGAGAGCGTAGTGGAGTAAAGCGCCGGTTACTCGTTACAACTCAGGCAACGCGGAGTTCCAGTGTTTGAATCCCCCAGTACATGAAGAGTAAAATCTTCTTGTACTCATTATTTAAAATTTAAAGAACTTTTTTGATTAAAATGTATCATACCAAGTAAATGTCTTATTAAGTTACTTAATTAGCTTAAATCTCATAGGCTGATAGGCGCGTTATTCGCATATACTGTGAGCGTGGAGTGTATGCTGTGCTGTGGTATAGGCGTATGTAATGATGATAAGGGTTATATATTCGTTGAGCAGCTATTTGGGAGAGGGCTTAGGTACTCTGTATTATAGGGAGGTGATAAAGTATTCTAGTTCATATTATAGTTAGGTTTTATGACTAGTATACTTAATACGGGCTAATCTATATCATAGTCGCCGCGCTAGAATATATATGGTATGCTATATTATACTATAAAATTATCAATAGTGGGACACTTCGCTCTGTTAGTTCCCCTAGTCGCTCCGAGCTCGGGGACTATCCCGAATACTGCGTCGGACTATCGCGAGAGGTCGGAGGTACTCAGCGTAAACTAGGTTGTAGCTTGCCTCACTGCGCGGTGTAATACAAGTAAAAGAGTTTGCGCTGTTCTTTGTTCGCCTCTTAATGGTCTGATAACAATGAAAATACGTATCGTGTTGTATATTTTAAGGAATTCTATTGTTAGAAAAAAAGAAATATAATTTTTGATTTTAAAGCTACTAGCCTATATTATATTCTTTAGTCCTAAGTACTTATTGTTTTTTAACTGAAATTTCAAAACTTCCAAATCCTCAGAGTAACACTTAATGGTACCTTTAGTATATAACATTTTAAATTAAACTTTTATAAGACTGAATGAGAAGTTCTACATCTATACTTTATATTTATATTACTATAATAACTAGGCAAATCTAAATCAATTCTGTGTAATACCCAAATATTATATACGGATATATCTATATACTATATATATATATAGTCTTATATCTATATATAATAGTATATATTATTATATATAAATATATAAGTAAGTTATATATATATGGAGTATATATAATCATTATGATATATATATATATACTAACTATAAATATATATATTATATAATATCTACCGGATGCTGAGCGTGAGCAATTAGCATCGACCTGCGAGTGCGTCGGGGCTTTCCAGGAGATTCTTATCGACTTTAAGAATCTTGAAACGGCTAAGGATGATGCCCTTCTTATGGGTGAAGTCATAGATGTGGAGTCGAATTTTACAAGAACTAAAGTACCTCGCGTTCTAGAAGGGAGGCAGAATTGCAATTTAGCTGTGAGACCTTTACATTCTTAGCATGTGGAGCTCCTGCGTGACAGCCGCTTTCGATACTAATCACCAAAAGCATCTTGGCCCTTTCAGCAAGTAAATGAATCTTTCCTTCCTCTTCTCTGTCACCCATATCCGTTTCATGTGCACATTAATTTGTGTAACTATTTGCGTATGTGCTTAGCGGGAAAATATCTAGTAGTATGCTAGTCGCCTCTGTCCTCAATGGATGTGGTGTCTTGGCGTGCTTGGTTGTGTCGCGGGGATCGAAGTGAGTTTAGTATCGTGGGATATGTCGCAGTGCCAAGAGTTCAGCTTCAGTCAAGCATGGTTGTTTAGATTTCGGAGACGAATCGCTTATATTATTGAAAAGAAGTATGAGATCTTATTGTCCTTTGGGATGAACTGAGAAGAAGAGGAAAATCTTCGAAGACTTTGAAAATAAATATTCATTCAATTTTCATGATAAGAATGAGAGGATATAAATCTTTGTAACTATACGATACTATTTCAGACTATTTAATATTAAAGATGCCTTTTGGAAGTTCGCACATTCATAGGAAAGCAACGATGCGACTGTTGGTGATAGCGGAGGTCTGGATGGTCTGATATAGGTGCGGAGGCGCTAGAGCGTGACATAACGTTCTCTCTGGTCGTGCGAAGGTGTGCTATGCGGACTAGCCCCCTAAATCGAAGCGGGGTCCCCTATGATATATATTATAGATTATTATACTATTACTATATATAATATATATATATAATATATATATATATAATACAAATAGTATATTATATAATATATATATTGATTATATATATTATAATAATTTTAAAATATAGTATACATAAGTAGCATACATATATAGCGCTCCCTCAGCTCAGTGTATAACTGCACTCGCTTGGCAAACGTGAGCAGGCGCACAGGTTCGAGACCGGGAGGAGCGAGAGAACGTGAAGCTATTCTGTATAAACTCAGCTTCGTCTCACTCAGAGTTTCAATGAGTATCATTGGTATTGTGCCTTGCCTACCAATGGGAAGGCTTCCCGGCCATCCCGATAGTCCTGGCCAGCCCAAGCGAAATATGTTAGCCGTGACCCAAGGACATTTCTCGATGGGCCCGGCCGCTGACATGGGTCGTATGACCCTTCCTGTGGGAGACCGTTTTTAATATATATTATATACTATATATATATATATATATATATATATACATATAGATATATTATATAATTATATATATATAATATATATATATATATATATATATTAAGAGTGTGAAATTATTCGAATTCTTTTACAGATAAATATAATTTTATTTTTGTTTCGAACAGACCTCATTAGTGAGCCTGGTCAAGAAGAAACAGTTCCAAAGTGAACAAGGACTTCCACAAGGATTACTCAAAACGCTCAAAATGTGTGAAAATAGGAATTAGCCAAAATAAATGTAAAACTCCGCTCAAATAACTTGTAATTTAAATTTTTAAAAAATAATGAAGTTTTTAAAGTCCATCTCTGAATTTTGCCATAAAGGAAAGTTTAAATTCCATGTGAATTATGAATGCATTCCGTAATTTCAGACTTAAGCTCTCAATCCTGTTAACTCAGCAGCAGTTGTTAAATTTATTTAAATGTTCAGAAGTGGACGCCTATGAATATGCATTCAGGAGAGGAAACTTAAAAGAGTACTACATTCTTACGTCAACAAAATATAAATGTATGTTAAATGTTCTGATTGCAAGCTATGATGGTAATACTTTCGGGAGAGCGGAGTATGGCTTATGAGGAGAATGGCTGCGCATCAATAAATGTACCACAAATCGTATGTCTCTAAGCGTTTCGTTTCTCTTCGTGGTGGCCCCCTGCTTGTGGTCGCATCTTCGGTCTGTCCGCGAGTGCAGCTATAAGTGATATGCGAAAGGCAGACGTTAGTAGTTTAACGATCTATGCACACTTGACTATTCAGTTAAACTCACTACTACTTCTCTAGTATAAGATTGCTGACGGTGGTGCCGAGTGTGTCAACCGAAACCTTAACACCACCGAACTCACCTGCTTAACCATTCTCACAACTATATATATTATAGACTGTCTGCATGTGTTGGACTACGATACTTGCGCAAGCTCTATCTCGAACTTAGTTCGATTGTAAGAGCTGACGACTATCAATCCTCTACCTCCGCCTACGTCGACGCAAGTCAATGTGATCAGCTATAACGTGTAGACTCATCGCTATAAGTCGGCTCTTTCGATCTGTTCGGTCTAGTGACATGACTATGCAGACTTATATCTGTGACAATAGTACACAGGTGGTTTGGTATTGGTCTTATATCGTCATTTCTTATCCCAATTTTCAAATAATATATCACTACAATCAAAAATTATTGTAATTTCTGAGTGTGTCTTATTGAGTGTAATGAGAAGACGGGGTGTGAGATAGAATCAAGCGTATGCTAACGCAATCAAATATAAAATTATTTAATGTTCTGGCAGTGTATGGCTATATTGAGTGATTATCGGAAAAGCCAGACTAGAATAGCAAATGATTACCATCAAAAGTGATTGTTTCGGTATGGAAGAAATTTTCTGCACAATGCACTTGATGTAAATATATAGTAATGCAGCTTAAGAAGATAACAGCAATTGCTTATGACATGAATAGATAATTAAAATTATTGCATAACCGTGATGGTTCCGATAGTGACTATGAGTGCTAATCGGGGAATCAAATACTTAGAAAAGACAATGCCATGATCGGCATCAATACAACCTAGGATCGAGCGTTCCTGCAATAAGCGCCTACGTCTGCTTTCACAGAATGGAGAGAAAAAAAAATCGAAATGATCGACTCGTGATCTTCGGTTTCGGTCTGCAGGCAAGGTTCCACTTCGGATTAGGATCAGCACATCAACGCGTATCGCAGAGGTCTCAGAGTTGTAGCCCTCCAATTATGAGCCTGTTTTTTCAGATTCGTCTGAGCAAACTTCCACACCTTCTCACTCTCTCAACCCTCCGTGATATAAACGGTCTCGCCACACATCGTTATCGCTATATCATGTCAGAGAGGATAATATGTTTGATGTCGTCGTAATCTAGGAGAGCATATATCACACATACTGCGCTCATGAGGTGCATGATTTCTTCCTGGGGGTAGTGTATGTTAATGAGGCAAGGTTTCCTTGTCCTTTTATCTCGCAGAGTGCGCGACTGGTGCTTGCCACTACTGTGTACTGCCATCAGTGTATCTGGGGTATTTTGCTCTTGTCCGCGCTACCCTCATATCGTGCTCTGCCATACCCTCAATCTGTCGTTCTTCTCGAGTCCTCTCCCTCGTAGGTTATGTCCCCTGCGGTTTTGGTTAGTTTGTGTGCGCGCTCGACGTATCAGCTATATTGCAGAGAGGCTGATTCTGTCGCGTTCGATATATCTCACATCAGGTCGTCGCAGGTTTTATCTGATCTGTTCCGGGCTGTTGGCTGGTTTTTGTGGTCTCCTCGTAGGGCGTCTCCATAGTCTCCCATGGGAACTGGATGCGTTAGCGCAAAGTGGTTGGAGCATCGCGTGTTTATTGTTTGATACCTCCGGGCTCTTTCTGTCTGGGCTGCGAAGGCGTGTCCAATGTCTCGGAGATCGCCGCTGATTGTAGTGTATTTAGTGGATAATCTCTTCTGTGATTCTCATATCTATTGATGGTAGTCAGCAATTATGGATGACAATAAGCTTCCGGGTGCTTTAAACAGTTTACTTGTCTGCTTTTGCTGAAATCTTCTTAGCGGATCCAATTCTCTACTAGACGGGTCGGTTGTCTCGGGCGAGGACTAGCGCTCGGGGTGACCGGGTATCTTCACGAGACTGGGGAAGGAGACATCGGTGTGACCGCGTGATCCGCATGGGTTTGAGCGCTTGTCCCATTTCATTGGGAGGGATCCATGTGGTATTCTCCAAGCGCCGTAAAGATCGAGTAGGGAGCGTCCTTTGCGGCTAGGCATTAGGCATGATGGCGCGCTACCCGATTGTGGGCCTTAGCTCTAGGAGGGGATGTAGCTTATGCGGATCGGAGATTGTTCATGTCTAGCGGGTGCGCTTGTGGCTTCGTCGTGTGCGGGGGTGGGTTAATACCTCGCGCTGCAATAGCAATTCGTCGTGCTCTTCACATCTGTTTGTCGCTTGAACGGTCTTGCGACGTGAGTGTGGGGATGGCTGCCGGGTTTATGAAGGGATAAAGCACCAGCGGATTGTCTGCTGCTTGCGGAAGTGGCTTAAGTGGAGAACAGTGGATGTATAACATAGGACGCGGGGTATTTGCGGGCTATGATCGCAATAGTTTTTTTAATTTTGTTAATAATGGGGTGTTATATACGTTGAGCGTTGTCCGGGCCTTATGAGATGTACAATGAGAATAAAGAGACCGCTCGGTTTGAAAGATACACATGCTTAACGATCAATCCAAAATATCAGAACAGAACGTGTGGCACATGGTGATGGTGTTTGCTTCTGTTTGGATTAGATTGTTATTCTGGGCTGTGTTGGTTTCTTGGTTACGGTCTCGAATTGGAACATCGTTGGGATGGATCCCATAGCGTATTGCCAGACGACGCTGGTAGGTGGTATTCTCTCAAACGTCAGAGTTCCGTATTAGAAAAGTCTGGAGAATGCTTCCTAGCTATCCTGGCTACACACTGGATACGTGTACTTAATTGTGTTGTCGCGTAAAGAGCATTGTGCGATCTTGCGACTAAGTTCTGTGTTGTAGGATTCTGGGTGAGAGACGGACTTCTTTGTGCGAATGTCCTCTTATATGGTCAGAGGATTTGACCGCGCGTTGACACCTATAGATCAGAGAAGACATATAGTTCTCTAGATAAGCTACCTAGAATAGGGAGAAAAAATTTAAAATTAACTTAAATTGTTTCGTGAGCTGTTGCGGTCTATTGAGTGTAGATGAGATAATGGACCTTGAAAATATCAGTAGTTGCTCGCTCAAAATAATACAACGCCGCTTGCTGGGCACGGTAAGCCGATAAATGCAAGCAAATTTTCTGATTTTCATCATCGTTGTTTATATGATGATTAAAAATTGATAGCGCCCTCATACGACATAGTTAGATCATATTTAGACGAGGTGGGATGGTAGTGAAGTATAGTTCACGAAAGATATATGTATGATTTGGCTCTGGATAAGTGTGCTTTTCCTTCCACTCAGAAGAGAGGACAAAGTACAGAACCGGAGATTGTTACATAGCTACAGGTTGAAATCGTATGATGATGTCACCATCATCAAGGCACTGGACAAGAAAATACTTTCTAAATCATGATCCAAGTCGGGATGGGGAAGTCGGAAGTAAGGTAGAACATAGAGTTGATTGAAAGAGAATTATTTCGTGATTCCCTTCACGCATCCAGGGCAAATAAGTATCCACAGCCTGATCGCGTGTGTCGAACTTTTTTCAATATAGCCCTAGTGGATTAGTTGATAACATCAGTTACATATAATTTTAAGTTTTTTTTCCCGAATGCTTGATAGGGACATGTACTCAGAAGCCATTTAAGATATTCGTCTAAATGATTAGCATCTGCTGCTACAATAAGGTCTAGGTCGCGCTTTGAGAATTCTAGTTCAATCCCGTATCGCAGAATGTTACGTTATCTAGTGCTCGCTAGAAATTTGTGCTGTCAGATGTGTCTGCGTGTTCCGTGTCCTCTGGTAGGTCGCTGTGCGTAAGTTTTTAAACGTTAAGGAATACTAAATTTTATTTTTTACTTTACATTTTGTCTGAAAGAAGATTAGTAACCTAGATAGTAACTTTATTCAATATAAAAAGAATAAAGATAGTCTTACTAAAAATGTAAATCAAATGATGAAAAAAGTGTAGGCCGCTGTGTCTAATGCCCATTGAGCAATAAGTTTATAATTATTGAATATTTATTTTGCAGGGTTTTTTGTTTGAGATTCCGCCAGCAACTGTACGAACAAATGATAATGATACACCATCTTCCTCTTTATTGGATATCCTGATACTGTTTTCTATATTAGGTGGTGTGCACGGAGTACGAGTTTAGTTGGACTTTATCTATAGCTAGAGATAGTAATAGTTATTATATAGTATCGAGCTCTTATACGTGAATTTATAGCTTTTATTATGAAACACGTGCAACGCTGTCTTTTGAAGTTCTGCTACTACCTTATGACATAGTTTACTCAGATATATATATTAACTATATATATAGATAGTTATAGATAGATATGATAGGTACTATATATATAATGTTACGGCTGATTGGATGTCTACTGAGCTATATATTAGATTATATTACTAGGTGAATTACATGATAGTTAATTAACGTAGTGTTATGTGTAGTAATAATGACTATCCGTATAGCGTTCAAGAGGAGACGTTACTAGTATACCTAGTGTTATGATATTGTATATGCTCTCTGTATTGAGCTCGTTCGCTTATAGTGATGTAAGCCTACGTTGTATCTGTCCTGACTTTTACTGTTCGGGTGGGAGCGCATTTGTCAATTGAGCTTTGCGCGACATGTTTACATTATATATTTTAACTCGCCGATAGATACTATATATCGAGCCGTAGAGCCGTATCAGCGCAGCCCTTATCGTATACTAATAGATATATACTATAGTATACTATTATATTATTATTACTACGGTATATATCTATATATATAATAGATTTATATATATACTTTATAGTATGTATTATGGTGGAGACATAATACATACTATGAAGCCTCTAGTATTTATAGTATATGATTAAGAATCAGTAATATATATACGTTCGATATGTATATATATTTGACTGCTTGAAATTCACAAGCTTGAGAGTAGTGACAGACTGGATGTCAGCAAGATGAGCTGTTTCCGAGATGGAAAGCAGTAATTACGATAGCTTGACATAACACAGTATGTTCTTCGAAAAGCTTGATCTTGTCAACTGATAGCACTATTATCGTGAGGGAGATGCGAAGACGTTGTAAATCAGATTCTGATGAAAGTTACCGCGCACCAAGTAGTCAATGTGTGTTTGAAGTAGAGTGATGTCTTTGAAGCTGTTCGTCCAAGTTAGACGATGTAGAGTCTTGAAGGAGAGGTAATTTCTGAATTCTGAAGATTGAAATTTCCTCTTTCGAAAAGAGTTCGGTGCTACCGCTTTGCCAGGGGGCGTAATTACTTGATAAAGCACGTTTATCGCGCTGAGACTACTTCTGAGCATTTTGACTGCAAATGGGCAGCACAAAGGTTGATTTTTGATGCCAGGTATAGCTGAGTTTACTCACCGTGCGACTGATTTACACCAGTGTGTGTCTCGATACTTAATGCCTCGGATCGGACGCGTTATGGCGATACCCCATCCTCTGTGTGTTGTCCTGATTTTGCATTTATAGTCTCTTTCTTGCAGCTAGACTGTCTTTACTCCGCGGAATTATACATTGAACAAGCATGAACAGCATGTAGCCAAATGTCTAAGATATTATCGGTCCTCGAGTAACCGAGAAACGCAGCGAGTGGGCAAGCCAATCGTACATGTTCGGAGCAGTGGAAAGAATGGCATTTTTTAGGAATTTATCTTTCACTGCATTTATAGGAATATCCTACTGCTATAGATTTTATGTGAAAAATTCTGTAGCATCGCGAGGTTCTTTGACCGATTGCTAAGATCAGTGCTCAGAGCGTTGCTTGCTTCTGCTCGTATGCTGCACAGAGTGAGACATATAGTAGTGACTGTTTACTTTGATTATGAGCAGATTGCCAAACCAAAACACGATCACGAGATCTGGGCACGGGTCTTTTTAGCTAGAATCAAGCTATCGACCATTTCAGCTAAGCAAGTCACAGTGCACTCGTGAAATCATCGTCGACATCAGAGGCCTCAAATGGTAGCTCGACAAACTCACTGTTGATAGCAAACATGTGAGTGTGTAGCCCTGGTAGTATACTACATTGCGCTCTCGGTTATATACTACTGATTCAGCTAGAAAGCGGATCGGAAGATATAGGATACACATTCCTGATATAGTAGTTCGATGAGTCAATAATATAGTATGGCACGTCGCATATATGATCCCTTATTTCATGGCAGAACTGCGAAAAGTGTTTATTTCGAAGGACTAAGGTAGAGGCTACACGGATTGCTCGATGCGAAGGAGGGGAAAGTGTGGTAACTATGATTCGAAGGTTTACACCGTTAAACAAAGCGGTAGTTTGATATTTTAATTTGATGTGTTTCCTCTGAAGCTCAGGAGGACTTTAATCGAATGTCGATAGATTGTATAGTCCGATAGAACTCAATTTAAATAATATGTGGTATTGTCATTGGTTTTTTCTTCAGTGGAAAATTCTTAGCCAATCGCTAAATAGAATAGTAATTCATAAAAATTGTCATCTGCTTCCGCAACATAGCTCAGAAGGATGCACTTAAAAACGATAAGATGAGTAGGATTTAGGAACGAGCTGTTTTGCATCATCGGTGTCGAAATAAAAATACAAGGAGGGCAATTAAATGATTGGTGTTGTTTGTGATAGACAAACCAGTTGCTATCTCTTCTCTTCCGCGTCGCCGGATAGCTTCCGCGAGCGACGCAAACGAGGATTGGGTCAGGAGCGAAAGTGTTTTGCAAGAGTAGGGTGTCTAATATCATTCTGTGTTAGTTGGGTAGTGTACTTACGCTGATTATTCTGGTTTTTTTTTGAATCACGGTAGAACATTGAATTTTATTATAGTATGGTTTCTATGGGGGCGGAGTAGTTTTGAGTACCTCTATCGATATTCCTTATTGGAACTATATACGAGGGTGAAAGGTTTCAAGTCTGAAAGTAATGATTAAGTTGTATAGCTGCTGTAGCGCCACGAATCCAAGTTCGTTTTGTAGCCTTCAGTTTGGACTATCGTCTGTTGAGTAGGCGTGCTTGTCTTAGCTGTATCGAACGAAACATCTTAGGCGTCAGCGTTGAAGTACGAGCATTTATATCACGAGGCACACTCGTCACACTTGAGTACTTCGCGTTCGCTGTTACGCTCGTGCACGCGACTTGTTCAGGATAACAAATTGAATTTTTAGCTCATATCGAGTGTTGCAGACTATGCTGTAGAAACCGTGCCACAAGAAAACGACAAAAAGTTGTACCTACTCTTATCTGCTTGTGATAAGGACTTTGACGAAATGAACGTTTTCAATAAAACGTGTCCAGTTATTATATAGATCCGGTGTCATAATTGAATATAATCATAAGAGCTTTCGTGCGTGCTGGCCTAAATCACAATTGAGCTGTGCAGTGACTAGTAAAAAACTTGTTTTTTACGACGTAACCACACAAAAAATAATTAGGAGTGACAGGTCAATATCTTATATATATTATATATTTTTAGTAATATACTTATATATGATGGATATGAGTATTATTAGGGTAGTGATTAGGTTATTATGACTATATATGTATTTGATGGTTGAGTTTATATTGATATAGTATATTTATCTAGTATTATTTTATGTGGATAAATCTATTTTGTTAATTTTCTATCTTTTTGTTATCATTTTTCTATGTATTGATATATTATTATTATTTATTGGTATGTTTATATTATTAGTTGTTATGTTAGGGGTAGGTAATTATGGTATATCCAAAGCTAAGATGTTTGTAATTAGATGTGATTTCTATTATAGTAAGTTACTAGTAAATTCTAGTATATTAGTATATTGTGGTGTGTATAAAGTTAGGTATGTAGTAGTATGTATATATATATATATATATTATATATATAATATAATATATATATGATAGTTATTTATATACGTGTTGTCGTATTTGTTGGTTATACGATTTGGTGGGATTTTCTATTAATGTAATTGCTTAATAAAAAAGTACCCTTTTGAAGGGCAACTATAGATATTTTTTATTTTCCTATATAAGCTTCTTGTTTTTTAAATTTCCCTTTAAAATAGGACCTTTAAAAAATATTTCACTTCGCCTTTAAAAAAAATCCCAATAATTATAAGAACTTTGCTCAATGGGTATTATAAGGTCATAAATTTTATTTTCTTAAGTTTTATAAAAAAAAAAATTAAAAACACCTAACATCCATTCCTTAGGAACCTAATTAAATAGATTTAAGCAAAAAAAAAATTTTTTTTTTTATTTGATCATAATTTGCTCCTCAAAGGGTTAAAAAGAACCAAAGCAATATTAAAATCGGAGTTGTGCTAAAAACAAAATAGAGGCCATTCTAAGACCGCGCTAGCTGCTGTCACTCCTGTTACAGTTGCGGGAGTGATGACGGGTTTCCAGGAAGACCTCTTAATACAGATATTGAATTTATGATACGAATCACAAAAAAACATGTGTAAGATGCCCACAATACCCCATATATTGCTTATACCGGTTTCTTGGGAGACTATGATGTTGTTCAAGATATATCTGGTGATATGGAACGTAGAGACAGGTATGGCACGAGGTGCCTGCTGGTGTGAGATAAGTGACTTACGTATAGTAATAAACAGAGAATAAATAGGGTGGGCCAATAGTCTGTAATAGGCGTATGCAAGCGAGAAGAACCAATTCTCCAGTGGGTAGTGTATCTAAATGAAAAGAGGCTAAGGGCTTGGCAACACTGAAGCTGGCACGACGTTAATAAAAAAAACCGGACTCGACATGAAAGACACAACCCCACTGTTTGGGAAACAGGCAATAGGTGGGGAAGAAAAAACGTAAAGAAAAGAAAAGATCATTAAAATTAATCAAGAGAAAAAAAATGAAAGGAAGAAAGATAGATTTCCACTAAATGTCCCAGCTTGACGATAACAGTACAAGCAAGGGCAAAAGTAAGATACAGAAGAATAGGATCGAAGAGTACCTAATGATCGTGATAAGGAAAAAGTCGGTGGAAAATATTCACGATGGAATGACTGATTGCAAGCAGAAGAAAAAGAGTGTTATGTGGCGCGCTCAAACCGATACAGAGGACTTCGAAAGCATGATAGAAAGAACGCAGATGAGCACCTCGCATAGCGGACATAAGGCTGACAGTGTGTTCGTGATCGAATGCTTGAATCGACACAGAATCTTGTACCGCTCCAATTTTATGGCAGGATTAGACTCTGCTGTTAAAGCAGACGATAGTAGTAGATGTGGATTCTGAAAGGCATTAAAATCCACTGCCTCCTAGCCCTCCTGCACTCGGCCATGTGTAGATCTCGCCTGTCAATAAGTATAAATCAGGACGAAAGCGAAGGGCACATACTGGATATTAGCATCAATCGCGGCGGGATATGGAGTACGAAAAAATGTCGAAAGAAGTGCTGTCTACTGGTGGGGCTATGATTCTCGTTATTATGCCGCCGGCGCTCAACTGATGGTAGCCCACGTGCTCGCGTCTATAATATGGAGCCAGCACATGTTCGTAGTCGAGGATTACATAGAGAATTCAGAAGTGGTATATATTGTATCAAATGGGAGTCCAATGATGTGATAATCGTGGTGGGCATAGGCTAAAGGGAATAAGAATATTAAATTATTATCAATAGATCTCAAACATGATCCGAGAGAATGTGGAGGAGATATTCCTGATATTGCGCGTTGGTGATCCCAATAGCGTCAGTTTGGAAACGCTGTTGTCTAGATAACAGGAATACTTGCTTGTAAAACATCGTAGAGTAAGCTCGCCAGTCATTCGTCGTAGCTCTATCTATGATCTGTGTGTGAGCTTAATGTGATGTTAAAACCCGAGCTACATATGAAAGCAAGATTTTGCCATGTGTGCCGACTGTTGTGTTAGGTGAGATTTGTCGGGTAATAGAAAAGTTTTTGTTTTGGTTTGTAGTGTCCTTATGTCGAAGTTGCGTGGGTTGTTGGAGGCCAGGACACTACAGATGTGACCCAGTCCTTATGGTTGTGAGTATCTATATAACGCGCCGGTTGAAAAGGAGAAATAAATATTATATTAAAACGACACCTCTTCTCTGCACTTTATTGTCAAGTGGGTGAATAGTGCTATTACCGTATCATGATTCACTGAGAGGGCGATCATCGCTAGTTTGTTGCCGTTGAAAGCGCGCTCTTGATTTGTTGCGACATGAGAGATATATATCACAGTGGTCGTGAGATATGAGACCTAGGATCAACTCCTCGGTCATGGTGCAGCCTGGGGTGTTGGGCTTGTTGACTTTTTGCGGCGTCTTTGTATACAAAGGTAGGGACGTATCTATGTCGTCTCATGGCCTTTTCCCTGTGTTATTTGCGATTTTTTCGGCTCTGGAATCCGCGACATAATTTGGTCAAGCGCCAAAAGAGAGTTTTCGTAGCTTTCTCCAGTCTCTGAATTGCTCCGGTCCCGCCCGAGCAATTGATCATCAAGGATGTTCTGAGTCTCCCTTCGTATCGTCAAACATGTATGTTGCGTCATTCGTCTTTTACGGGTTGTAGTTGTTTACGCTGGTTTAAGAGCAGGGACCGAGGATCTTTTTGCGAGCTGTGTTGGTGGTGTGTGGGCAGAGGGTCGGTGCGCTTCGGCGGATGGAGAGAGAGAGCGATACGAGTACCGGGGGTACCTTGTCGTTGACGGGAACGGATAAGACGGCGATGTCTTGGTGACTCGGCGTAGCCGTGGTGAGCGGAGATGGGTTCTCTGGCTTGGGGTAATTCCACTGTGGTATCGCGCGACCGGAATAGATGCGACGCCGGTCGTTTCATTGCCTTATTGACGCACTTTGGGCACCATGTTTGTGTCAGCCCGGTGGCGGGTTGAGAATGCGTCGAGTAGAAAACTGCCTCTCATTCTTAGCGTTTCTAAGCTCTTGAGCCGTACTCGGCGCGAAATAATTGGAGCGCGTGCGCCCACCAAATTAAGAAAAGAGAAATTGATGTTAGAGTAATGTGCGTGTTTGAGCATGCGAAGCTAGAGGGGTTGTGAGAGGTTCATAAAGGCCTCTTGAGATAGATATCGAGCTTGTTAGTTAAGTCTAATGTTCGGAAGATTATTGATCCAGCTATCCAATAACACAGTCGGAAAGGAAGCGAGTAAGGTTGGATGGCGCTGTTAGTCTTTCTTATGCGAAGAAATTTGTGGTGTGAACATGTTTGTTCCGTGGTTTGACTGAACGTTTAATGTCTTGTTCATGATTTGTTTTGTTTTATTCGGTTTCAGATTTTTTGTATCATTCTGTCGATAGAGGAATACCGTGAACAAGTAGAGCGGCACCCTAACTTTCTTCCATTATTATAGGTACCGTATTGGCGCGCAAGAAAAATCGAACAGAGTTTTCGCATGAGCCTGTGAATGCACGCAGTCGCATTTGTCAATTGCAAAGCTTCCTTCTGCTTAGAAATATTTTATAGAGTCGTTGCGCAATTGCAGATATCAGTTTAGGTTGTTATACTATAGATTATAATATGAAAGCGACTGTAATTAGCCTCTTTGCTCCATTCGGCGCGCGCGCTCAGTTTGGGTCAGAGTTCGTATTGCCCTAAGGTATTGCTGGCGTAGACGATATCAGTTTGTTCATATGGTTTCAATTCTCTCGACAGCTGATGCATGAATACCTATTCTGCGTTCTCGGGGTTTTGTCTCCGTGCTTCCCATGTATGCGTGCCACTGCGTCATGGCGTTATGTGACGTCTTCGCCTGGCGAGGATTGTTGTTATGTCTAGGTGGGGTGAGTTGCGGGCCGTGGCTGGGGTGAAGTTTGGGCTTTTCGGGTGTGGTGTTTTGGGTCACTGAGGAAGAGCGGCTGGTTTGGCGATCGGGTGTTGTTGTTGCCGGTCGTCGAGGTGGTGGGGGATGCCGTGGTTGCTGGTGTGTTGTGGATGGCGGGCATTGTTCGGCATATTTTGTTAGTGGTGTAGTCTTTCATTATGGTGGCTGCTGCACTTGAGGCTGACGTTAGTGATTTGATGGGTTTAGGTGGTTTAACCATTGTTGGTTTGTCGTTAATGCACCTGGGGGGGGTTTTGGCAATGTTTGTAATGTTTGTGCCCTAGCACTTAAGGTGGCTTTGGTACTGTTGTATAGTTCGTATGTTCGGCAGGGGCGATGTTGTATGTGTATCGATGTTTGAGGATTCCTGGGTAAGTGGTGTGTTCTTTTACGTGACTTGTTTGATTTCTGGGATAGGGGGATGCCTGTTGGGAGTGGATGCGGGATGGTGGGTCGTGAGGCGGTTGTTTTGGTTATGTGGATGTTGTGGGCTGTGGTGCTTAGTTTCGGTGCTCGATGTCTTTGCTGAGTCGTTAGATTGTGATTTTGTAAGTAAGGGTGTGCTGTTCGTTGTGTGATTCTGCTCGGGGGCGCAGAGTTTGTGTGGGTGGGTTGATAGGGTCGTAGATGTCCGGGGAAGTGATTGTTGGTTGCGCTGTCGGCGATTTGGATGTTGGTTTGTCTGGTTGGGTTTTGTTACTCATAAGGTGCTGGTGAATCATAGTTCATGAGATCTAAGTAGGTTGAATTGTTCGGCTTGGGAGTTTTTTGAATGGGATTGGTTGTATTAAATGTATGGTACAGAAATGAATGTGTGCTGATGTTGTGAGTAGATAGAGTTGTAGTATTATCGGGCTAGGTGATGTAGATGTGATCTTATGAGGAGTATAGTAATGCTCTAATTTGCCTAGCGATCTTATTTTAACTTTGTTCATATGTGCGGCGTGATCGTGCTCTGCCCTCACCTCGCAGATACTTCCCCATCCAACAGCGCCCCCATCTACCCCCTCACTTTGGCCCTTTTCAAGCCTCGGCCCCGGATTGCCGTCTCAACCTGGATTCGTTTATCATCCTTAGTGTGCCTCTTGCTCTTTTCCCTCGCCATTTATATCTCTGCAGTAAGTTAATGCGCCTATGCCGCGATTCTGTCCCACCCCTAGCAGTTCACTCGCGTATTGCGCCTGTGAAATATGCCCTAGTGACACCCTGTATAGTAGTTATATTGCACATCTCTCCATCTGAGTCGCGTGCGTGCCGCTTGCTGCCTCAGTTGACCTATCGTCCTTTTACCATATCCCTATCAGTCTTGCGCCGCGCGTTGAGCGGTTGTGCTGATGATGTCGCGATGCGCAACACGCTTGCACACCCGCTCTCGTGTTCTTTCGTCGCGCAGCCCAAGCCGCACACGTGTGTGATGCGTCGCCCTCCACCTGTCATAATTCGATCCCTAGCGCCGTGTGTACCTGTCCGTTGTGACAGATCTCTCATTTAGGCGATCTTTCCGCTTCGTATATATATGTGACAGGATTACGTTGTCCACGATAACGCAGCCCCTCCCCACTCGCTCGATACACACACATGTGTCCTTTCGTTCCCTCTTGCTTTCGTGGTGGATCCGCCTCGCCGGCCCGTCCCCTTTCTGGGCCCGGTATATCCTGTCGTCGTCGCGTTTGTTCCGGCCAGCAGATGACTCGTTCCGCGGCCTCTCCGGCTCTATGCGTTATATTCTCATACATATAGACTTATTTCGTTACCCCCCCCCCACTTCTTATGCCGTGTCTGCTCCATTGGAAATGTATCGATATAGAACGCGCGTACGTCTTGCTCGGTCGGGATCAGGTACTCTGTACTCATCGGAGTATATACGGTCATAAAGATCGTCGGATTCGCATGAGAGGATATGTAGTCTTCCATGTATAGCAATTTTTACTGTACATGATTCTATCTGAGTTCCAAGATTCTCGTGCGATGTTATTAATTGATAGTAGTTGTCGCGTTAGTAATGTGGGATGTCGGTGCACTCTAGTAGAGGTGGTATATATTTGATCCGATCGAGTCGGATTGTTTAACGATTACATGTGGATTCTTCTCTAATTACATTCAGTTAACGTGTAGTTGAATTCTAGCTTCCTCATCAGCTCATTCTCGCAGTCCGATTACTCTTCGTAGTTGTAGTATCGTCCACATCTGATAGGTCGGTCGAGTTGGCTCTGTCTTGTGTCACGATATCGTCTCGTATGTGCGTCTCGGATCCATCACGCCTAGTTCCAAATCGCCTAATCGGATCTTGCGCTCTGTTCCGTGTATCAGTTGTCTTGTCCATCCCCCGCCCCCTGCTTTCTCCTTTTCCCCCCCCCCTTCTCTCTCCTCTCTCTCTCTCCCTCCTTCTATCCTCTCTCTCTCTGTCCTCTCCTCTCCTCTCTCTCCGGTCCTCCTGTTGGATCGTCTTTCGCTCATTTAAATCTCTGTCCCTTCTGTTATCTCGTCTCTCTCTCCTCTCTCTCTCTCTTCTCTCTCCTCTCTTCTCTTCTTCTATCTGTCTCTAGTCTCATTTCTCTCTCCTCTCGTTCTCTATCGGTCTCTCTTCTTCTTATCTATCTCGTCTCTGTTCTAAGGCTATATATATTTCTCTCTGTCGTGCTCCAGAGCTAATTTTCTCTCCCCTCTCCATCTCTCTCTCTCTATCTATCTTCTCTCTCTTCTCTCTCTCCTACTTTCGTTCTGTCGTATCCTCTTCTATCGCTCGCCCGGCCGGTACATCATCTGTAACAGTCCTCCACTCATATGTTCAATCTTCCACATGCGAGTGCCCACTCTTTTGTCGTGCTCGGCCCATCCTCTTATTCTCTCACACACATATCATACTAGTCATTTAGTCAGTATTTTCATCGCAGGAATCTATGGCGCCTGCTGACGTCTTACTATCCAGTATGTTTGCCCTCGCTGCGCGTATATTCGGTTCCCGAGTGATGAAGATAGCTGGCTATAAGAGCGCCCCTACCCATCTTCCTCTCTTCTTATTTTTTCTTCTGCTCCCGTCCGACCTTTGCCGGCTGAGTTTGCGCTCTCCTTTCCCTCGCCGCCATTTGTCGTTAGCTCTTCCGTGTTGCTTACCTGTAGTAATCACCTGAAATACTTGCGTTGCTCTCCGCCGCGCCGTTTTATTTTGTATCTCTTCTTCGTATTGCGAGCATGATTCTCGTCGCTTCGCTTGCCTGTGTTCCATGTGGCGCTGGCGCATGGGTCTCGTCTCCGTTACGGGTCCTCAGGTACGCGGGCACCCCCCTCGTCTAAGTTGTCATCCCTGCTCCGTTCTTGTTCAAGAATGCTGGGTGGCCTTATCTGTCTTTCACGCGATAGTTGCTTGTGCAAGTCATGATTGCCAGCGACCTTTCCATGGAGCTTGCTAGAAGGTGTTTTCGTATAATTATTTCGGATTGGGTCAACATGCTATGATTATCGACGCTTTTTGTGTGTGGTTTTGGGATTAGGAGCATATAGCATATAGTGCGATTGGTTGTTGGGTTCGTAACTTGTGCTTATAAGTTTGTAGCAACCGAACGCTGTGTTCTGGGTAGGACGTTGTTACGATGGTTGTGGACCCACATGTTTGTCGTAGTATACATTTGTATAATACTGTACGTTTGTAGTCGGATATGTCGTGTGATACCATAATTCCAAGCGTTCGTCCATCGGCCCATACAACAACATTCCACCGGCGAGGTGTGTGCCGCGATTGACCTCTAGCGCATGATGTCCATGTGTGTTCTATGCGTTCTCGTGTGTCGAGATATGTAGACTTCTAAAGTGTCTAATGCGCTAAGTGTTAAAGTAAATCATCCTGTCAAAAAGTATTATGAGTTCGTTAGACGGCGTTGCATACCTGTTGCTGAAAGTCTGGTTATGTGAGGTGAGGGCAAGTTGTCAGTTTTATCGGCCGAAACACCAAGTGAGTGGTTCGATTTCGTTTGTTTCGTTTGTCCCTACGTAGGGGAGAAAAATTAATAAGGTAACCATTACTTTATTGCTGGCAAGAACGGGGCATCTAATCCATTTTCGCTTTGAACAGGTTCCCGGGCGTTTTTTGCCTGGTACGAAGAAGAAGAACAGGTGCACACCCATCCTCGCGATCCGTACAATCGCGTCGCGCCAGGGGGTTCTCGAGCACTGGCCGTCACCTTGGTCGAGTACGAGTCATTAGGAGATCATGTTATTTCATCTATCTGAGAGATGAGTAGTCGAAGCTGCCAAATTTTATGAAGTCTGGTCATGGTCCCCTCCTCCGCGTTGCCTAGGATTTAGAGTCGTAACCTTATTATATATTATTTTTCTTGTGTATTTGTGAGGAGTAAGGTGATGAAATATTTTAGATATTTTTTCTCTTTCTTTGATAATCTATTTTTTGATATGGAGTTGTATACTCAATAGGTAAACCGCATCAGGATATTTGTTCCCAATACATTGTTTTTGTTGCCGGGAGTCTGTGATAAACCGCTATAGTATTAGTTACCAAAGAAAATATTTTTCAACTCATTCCATGGTCAAGGGGGATCAGGTGGAGCTCTTTTTTTTTCTTGGATAGAAGAGTGTATCTTATAATCTAATTGCAAAAAATTCTTCGTCGAAAAACAATTCTCGAAGAGTTTTTACCAATTTTTTTCCTTGTAATCTTCCCAGTGTTTCGAAATTTCTCTTAGGACACAGCTAACTCTTTCTTATAATCTGGATCCTTCTTTCTCCACTTGGGAAGCTGCTGTGAATCGACTCTTCTGCGTTTTGTGGGTTTTGAATTCGATGGCTAGTATATTTCTGTAGACTCTTTCAAATCCACCAATTTCTAAAGTTCCTGCGACATTATTTATATTACAGGAGTCCAGGTCATTTTCGCGTCTTTTCTTCATCCATCAGTACATCAGGGTCCGGTAGAATTATGGCCACTTTGACATCTTCGAATCCCTCCTCTTCCATTAGTCTCAATTCCGCATCAACCTCAGATGGTTTTACAAGCTGAAGTTATACTGCAATTGATATACTTAATATATATATACTATGTATAATATATATATATTGTTGTATGGGAGTGGTGAGTATGTTGATCCCTAGATGAATTTGTATGTGCGAATATTATATATTTTAGGTGATTTCCTCAGTAGGTAATTTAATTATCTATTACAAGGGGTATTACTTCATCGTACGTCGCCGCCTTGGGCCTACTTTGTTACTGTCCGTCGTCGTGATCTAGTGGTCTCATACCTCACTCCTCATGAGAGGCTATATATATATATAGTATACATACTATATATAATATTTATAGTATATTATATAATATATAAGCGTCATATTATTATATATATATATATAAATATATATATAGTATATATAATATACGTATCTACGTGTTTTTGTGTGAAGTTGGACTACGTGTGGTGCCCACACCTTCAATGCGTATTCGACTGTTTGTTGCTCGCTAGACTCACCAGTAATAGCAAGATTGGGTTGTTCATTCTATATATCATAAGACAGTTTGCAAACTTCCGCATGTAGTACTAGTATTCTATGTTTATTAGTGTGTATACTGCTGGTTCCCACGGTTCTATAGGTGGTTTTTAGTTCCGGCGTCGATTTTTTGTAAGAATCATATATCTATTCCCTAACAGGTGTCGAGTGCGTTAACGACTGCGGTAAATTCCTTTTGTTCACCGCGTTTTTATATTCGAGTAGCCCTGAGCTATTCTCACCGATATCTATGTATTTCACGGGCTGCCGCTGTCCTTGATGCGTGAAGATGTGTGGATATATTGGTTCTGTACTTAGGGTACTACGGCCTTATGTCGCCTGACACTTCTCTGTGAGCATTGGAGGTAGACAGGCTTAACTGCACGCCGTGATGGTGCTGGACTGACTTATAGAATTACTTATTGTATGTGAGTCCGTCCTCTCATGTGCGTAGAAATCCTATTCAGCTTGCGGCGCTCCGTGAGTTTATTAGTTCTTGCCTGTCGTTGCTGTGTTTGACTGTTTGCTGCCCTCTGGTGGTTTGTTGCTCGGGTGTCTGCCGCTGCGCTCTCTTATCTCACTGAGTTCCCGCGCCCTTTATTTTCTCTACCTATAATATCTGTGTTGTTGTATATATCCGTCGGTTGATTAATAATTAATCCCCTTTCGTGGCTTATAAAGGTACTTAAATCGCTGCACCTTCCTCGACCGGTTCCAAGTTATCTAGCGTGCTCACATAACTATATAGCCCCGTCGTATGTTGTTTCTATATACTCGTACTAATCGTGTCCTGGGGGGGCGTGTGGCTACTAGTGCTAACATCGTTCAGATTTATATTACTTTTGTTTTCGTGAGCTCTTCGTCCTTAGCTCATTATATTATATATACCTTTATATGATATATATATATTATATACTAATATTATTTTATCAGTATACGGGCGTTAATATTAGTACATAATCTATCATAGCTAGTTTTAAGTTATATTATATACTAATTTAAATGCATTAATATATCCTTGCGACATAATTATCTAAAATAACACGCTCTCAATTCGTAAGCTGTGTTTCTTATGACTTCACATTGCTGCATCAGAAGTGCGCTCCAATGTCCCCCAAAGTGGGACGTTTAAAACTTAAACATTATATTGCATACTCACATGAAGAATATTTGCACACAGTGTCGGGTCTTAATCTATATAAGTTTGATCCTTCCACGCCAAGTACCGAAAAAGATAGCTCACACAAACATTGCTGAGAATCATGTACTTGAGAATCAAAGGGCTAGAGGGAAGTATGTTTGCCCTACTGTGACTGTGTATATGTAAAGAATTCTTGCAAGTCTTTCTACCCACACAATAGAATCTATCAGAGTATCGACACGATTACTAGAGCTTATGACGATATATAGTACCGCTGATATGGACTAGTCACTAATAATAAGATCACCTTGAATAGCAAATTAAATGATTGATTTTGAAAAAAATGTGGATGATTTACTTAGTAGCTTGTAATTTGACCTCTCATTGCGAGGGACTTGGCCGTCTAATTTGCAGGTTTGTAAGCTAGCGCATATTTCGGGTTGGAAAAGATAGCTTGATCGTCTGTATTTTGGTGGGCATTTGTTTGTTTTTCGTCTGCACCTCGTCCCTCTATATTGTAAATTTATGGATGTTGTTTTAAGATAGGCATCTACTGTATTTACATTTTTTTTCTCATGATATGTGACTGGTATTAACATCCGCCTCTAACACACGCACTATGTACTAATATTGTCAACGTTATGGAAAATGACCTACAATTGAATGATTGTACTATATTATTAAATATATATAGTAATATTATAGATATTACTATTATGATATATATATATAATTTATATCTATATAATATAGAATAATAATATATAATATATATATATATACTAATATATATATATATATAATATATATATTATCAATATGTTCACGATAGTGATATATTATTATATTAATTATGATATTTATTTAATGGGTTATTACGTGGAATATATATATATACGTATAGGGAATAATGGTTGAACGCAATGATAAAAATGAGGAATGAACAATATTAGAGAGTTTGTTGTTGTGATGATGCTGAAATAAAACCAACAATGAGAGAATAATGAAAGTATGTTGA